>CM068357.1:4869663-5052163 GCA_034769755.1 Odontamblyopus lacepedii
ACAATACTTATCTCAATACATAGGCCAAAATACGATATATATATCTCGATACATAGGCCACGATACGATATATACCGCGATACATAGGCCACGATACGATGCATATCTTAATACGATACATACGCCACGGTAGACACATAGGCAACAATACAATACATACCTCGATACATAGGCCATGATACGATACAGATATTGATACATAGGTTGCGATACGATACATATCTCGAAACATCGGCCATGTTTGACTCTGACTTTACCTTTGACTCTGAATTTAAATTTTTGGATTTTTCTCTGTTTTACTTTATTTCGCTAAATCGTTTTTTCTGCGTGGTAGAGTCGGTCTCTATATTCTGTCAAAATAACTTGTCTTAATGCTTTTTTTTTTTTGTATAATTAGAAAATCTTCTCAAATAAAATGAGCCTCTGTAGTGAGGAGAATGTTCCTTCGTCTTTCAGATCTTCACCTCAGAACAGTTTGTTTAGTTTGTGTTTTATTTAGTTTAGAGAAACTGGACAGAAATAAACTCATTTAAAGCTCAAATAGTCGTGTGTGAGAATAAACAGAGGGACGAGTGGAGCTGTGCTGACTCAGACCTGACACACAGATCCTCCACTTCATCCCTTCTTCATCCCTCCTTCATCCCTCCTTCATCCCTCTACCATTCCTCCTTCATCCCTCCTTCATCCCTCCTTCATCCCTCCACCATTCCTCTGCCATCTCTCCTTCATCCCTCCTTTCTCTTTCTCACTCTTTCCCATCTCTCTCCTCTCTCCACTCCTCTCTTCTCTCCTTCTCTCTCTCTTTCTCCTATCTTACCTCTTCTATACTCCATCCCTCACTTCTCCCTCTGTCTAATTACCTCCCCTCTCTCCATATCTCCTCTCTCCTTATCTCTCTCCACCTCTCTCTCCTTTCTAATTATCTCCCCTCTCTCCATTTCTCCTCTCTTTTTTCTTTCTTTCTTTCTTTCTTTCTTTCTTTCTCTCTCTCTCTTTCTTATCACCCTGCCACACCTCCCTCTCCCCTCCTCCTCTCTTTCTTTCTTTCTTTCTTTCTATCTTTCTTTCTCTCTTTCTAATCACCCCTTCACCCCTTCTCTTATCAACTTCTTTCTTTCTTTCTTTCTAATTACTCCTCCACACCTCCCTCTCTCCTCTTCTCTCTTTCTTTCTCTCTTTCTTATCACCCCTCTACACCTCCCTGGCTCCTCTCTCCTCTTTCTTTCTTTCTCTCTTTCTTATCACCTCTCCACACCTCCCTCTTTCATCCTCTCCTTTCCTTTTTTCTTTCTTTCTGTCTTTCTTTCTTTCTCTGTTTATTATCACCCCTCCATATCTCCTTTGCCTCCTCTCTCCTCCTCTTTCTTTCTTTCTTTCTTTCTTTCTTTCTGTCTTTCAGTAAAAATTTAAAGGCACCAGTGCAGTAAAATTCAGTGATATCTGATGTTTCTTTTTACTCAAAATGATGGATGATGGTTTTAGTCCTGTTGTCCTGGTTTAGTCCTGGTTTAGTCCTGGTTTAGTTCTGGTTTAGTCCTGGTTTAGTTCTAGTTTAGTCCTGGTTTAGCCCTGGTTTAGTTCTAGTTTAGTTTTAGTTTAGTCCTGGTTTAGTCCTGGTTTTAGTGCTGATCTCTCTTTCTAATCACCTCCCTCTCTCCTCTCCTCCTCTTTCTAATCACCTCCCTCTCTCCTCTCCTCCTCTTTCTCTCTTTCTAATCACCTCCCTCTCTCCTCTCCTCCTCTTTCTCTCTTTCTAATCACCTCCCTCTCTCCTCTCCTCCTCTTTCTCTCTTTCTAATCACCTCTCTCTCTCCTCTCCTCCTCTTTTCTCTCTTTCTAATCACCTCCCTCGCTCCTCTCCTCCTCTTTCTCTCTTTCTAATCACCTCTCTCTCTCCTCCTCTCTTTTCTCTCTTTCTAATCACCTCCCTCTCTCCTCTCCTCCTCTTTCTCTCTTTCTAATCACCTCCCTCTCTCCTCTCCTCCTCTTTCTCTCTTTCTAATCACCTCCCTCGCTCCTCTCCTCCTCTTTCTCTCTTTCTAATCACCTCCCTCTCTCCTCTCCTCCTCTTTCTCTCTTTCTAATCACCTCCCTCTCTCCTCTCCTCTTCTTTCTCTCTTTCTAATCACCTCCCTCTCTCCTCTCCTCCTCTTTCTCTTTCTAATCACCTCCCTCGCTCCTCTCCTCCTCTTTTCTCTCTTTCTAATCACCTCCCTCTCTCCTCTCCTCCTCTTTTCTCTCTTTCTAATCACCTCCCTCGCTCCTTCGTAAGTGCAGTCGGGCGCATTAGGCTCAGGTGTAAAAACACGACTCCGGATCGATGCTTTTACGGGATTCCACAGAGCCGACACGTCTCTGCTGTGGTCAGGGCCCGTCGCCACGGAGACGACGTCCAGAACGCTTAGTGTCCGAGGAGCGAGGGGAGGAGACGAGATGAGGGGCTAGGAGAGGAGACGAGGGAGGGATGTGTCATGCTCGCTCACTCCTTTCTCTTCTTTCTCCTCCTTTTAAGCCCCTTCCTCTTTCACGCTTTTCTTCCATCCTCAGACTTTCGTCATTTCTTCTCTTTCTTCTTTCTCTCCCTCCATCTCTTCACATCTCTCTCTCCATCTGTCCCTCGCTTCATCTTTCTCTCTCGAAACATTTTCTTTCAGTAATTCTCTCCATCTCCTTTCTTTTTGTCCCTGTCTCCTTCTCTCCATTTCTTCTTCTTTCTCTGTTTCTCTTTCTCCCTCCCTCTCTCCTCCTCCTTTTCTCTCTTCCCGTCTCTCTTCATTTGTCTCTGCCTCTCCCCGTCTCTCCTCCTCTCTTCTATCGCTCTTCTCTTCCTCTCTTTTCTCCTTCTCAACACCTCCTCCTCAGTCTCTCCTGCTCCTTTCTCTGCCTCTTTCCATCTCTCTCTCTCTTTTCATGCATCTTCTTTTCCCTCTCTCTTTATCTCCCTCTCCATTTTAGTCCTGGTTTAGTCCTGGTTTGACCCTAGTTTAGCACTAGTATAGCTTTGGTTATAGTCCTGGTTTAGTCCTAGTTTAGTCCTGATTTAGACCTGGTTTAGTCCTAGTTCAGCCCTAGTATAACCCTGGTTATAGTCCTGGTTTAGCCCTGATGTAGCTCTGGTTTAGTCCTAGGTTGAGTCCAGGTTTAGTCCTGGTTTAGCACTGGTTATAGTCCTGGTTATAGTCCTGGTTTGACCCTAGTTTAGCACTAGTATAGCCCTGGTTATAGTCCTGGTTTAGTCCTGGTTTAGTCCTGGTTTGACCCTAGTTTAGCACTAGTATAGCTTTGGTTATAGTCCTAGTTTAGTCCTGATTTAGACCTGGTTTAGTCCTAGTTCAGCCCTAGTATAGCCCTGGTTATAGTCCTTGTTTAGCCCTGGTATAGTCCTGCTTTGGCCCTCATTCAATCTTGGTTTAGTCCTGGTTTAGCCCTAGTTTAGACCGGGTTTAGCCCTAGTTTAGTCCTGATTATAGCCCTAGTTTAGTCCTGGTTTAGCTCTAGTTTAGTCCTGGTTTAGCCCTAGTTTAGTCCTGATTATAGTCCTAGTTTAGTCCTGATTATAGTCCTGCTTTAGTCCAGGTTTAGCCCTAGTATAGCCCTGGTTATAGTCCTGGTTTAGCCCTGATGTAGCTCTGGTTTAGTCCTGATTATAGTCCTGCTTTAGTCCAGGTTCAGCCCTAGTATAGCCCTGGTTGTAGTCCTGGTTTAGTTCTAGTTTAGCTCTGGTTTAGCTCTGATTTAGTCCTGATGTAGTCCTGATTTAGCTCTGGTTTAGCCCTAGTATAACCCTGGTTATAGTCCTGGTTTAGCCCTGATGTAGCTCTGGTTTAGTCCTAGGTTGAGTCCAGGTTTAGTCCTGGTTTAGCACTGGTTATAGTCCTGGTTAAGTCCAGGTTTCGTCCCATATTTTCTCCTGTGAACACCGACAGTTCCGCGCAGGATAATGAACCAAAACACGACTCCAGATGTGTTTTTTGACGAGGACTAAACTAAATAATGAGGTTAAAAGCTCAGAGCGGCGTTAATCTGCTTTATAAATTACGTATATTCCGTTTCCAGAGCGGATCAGGGAGAAGCGAACGCGCGAACTCCCCGACACTTCTCCGCTCAGCCTCGTGTGATGATCCCGTAATCGGCGCAAGTTCACACCGAATCCGTTAGCATCTGTTAGCATCTGTGAGCTCGGCGGGTTTGGACAGACGTGGGGGGGGACGCGCTGGAGCCGCGCCCAGGGGGAAGATTCAGGTCATGGGATTGGAAACGGCTGAACCCCCCCCTCACCCATCACCTCCGCCGCCAGGGCCACGGCTGCGACAGGGGACGTGAGGACAGAGGGAGGACTGAAAACGTGAGGCTAACACGTCAAATCTGTTTCGATACCAAGGAATCGAGACTTAATACTGATTACGATACCACAATGACAATAAAAACACTTCGTCAGGCATCAGAATTCAACGTTAAATGGCTGTACTTTCTGTTCTGTTCCCATGTGGCCTTAAATCTGTGTGATCCCTCAGTGCTCCAGGTCTAAACCAGGTCTAAACCAGGTCTAAACCAGGTCTAAACCAGGTCTAAACCAGGTCTAAACCAGGTCTAAACCAGGTCTAAACCAGGTCTATGTGCTCTTATACTTGTTCTAATTCAGCTCCAGATCGTTCGAAAGACTTTCTGGAAAGGTTCTACTCTTGTCTTGTCAATGGGACTTTTTTATCATCGTTATCTGCTAATATGAGTATGAAGTTTTTTTGAGATTTCTAGATTTTCATTATTTTTGACAGCCCAAGCCCATATAAACCCTTCATTTGTGTCTCTGATGTCTCATTTTTGATGAGTATCGTATTTTTCGGACTGTGAGTCACACTTTTTTCCAGGGTTCGGGTGTTTCCTGTGACTTATATTTTATATTTTTCACACCGACAGCCCATAGACCAAATATATGAACCGTGTATATGAATCAAAAATGAAAAAAAGAAATTGTTATCCGTTTTTTCATTTGGATTTTAGAGACAAATAATAAAGAAAAGTTTAGTTTTTTTTTCCGTTTTCTTATTTTTGGTTCTATATTGAAAAACGAACGAACGAATGACACACGGATCCTTCTCTATTGGGTTGTTTTTATGACTATAACTTCTATAACTCGCCTTTCAAGATGAAATGTTGGTTCTTGGTCTCTGATTTTATAAAATAAATGTCCCCCCTTATAGTCCATACATGTTTTTTTCTTCTTCATTGTGCATTTTTTTCACTGTCACTTATAGTCCGAAACATACGGTAATGTTATTGTGCATAAGGCTAAAGCTGTGCTCAGAGCGTCATTCGTCACATTTAAACGCAAAGTCTTCCCTTGTTTTCCCTGGTATTTGCAAACACTTTTTAAACAGTACTATTTATTGCAGCTGTTAGTACTTCTTGAATATCTCAGCGACTCAAACGGTTCTTCTCATCCTCAGCGTTTCATTGCCCCGTCGACTTTGTGTTGTACCTGCATATGGCAAATAAACAATCTTGAATCTTTTATTAGATAGGAAAAGTTTGCATTTATTATATTCATCACTTGTGCTTCCTTATCTGTCTTACTGCTGTGAAATCTGGGGAAACACATGCAAAACATATTTAGATCCAATAATTAAATTACAAAAAAGGGTCGTACGAACCATTAATAATGCTGGATTCCACGATTCAACCAATGAACTTTATGTGAAATCTAATATATTGAAATTTGCAGACATAGTTAAGTTTAAAATCATGGAAATTCTGTATCGTGCTGTGAATAATGATCTTCCTGTAGGAATACAATCTTTATTTAAATTACGAAATAGTTTGTACAACCTAAGAGGTTTGCTGCGGTTTGAATTAAGTAAAGTCAGAACCAATGTCAGACAAAGATGTGTGTCTGTTTTAGGAGCTAAACTCTGGAATGAGCTTGACGATCGGTTTAAGTTGATTAGTTCTCTAATACAGTTTAAAAAAAGGTTAAAATATGAAATGATTAACATGTACACATTGTTGTAAAGAGTAAAAAGACGGGAATAATAAGAACAAGGCAGAATATTTGAGTTGTTGTAATGTTGAGAGGGGGGGCTTGCATGAGCAAGTTGCTTCAGCCCAGTCCTTTTTTGGTTGTGACCAACACAATGAGGAAATGTATTTGTAAATGTTATTTTTTTATGAATGTTGACAACCAAAATAAATAAATTCATTCATTCATTCAATCTTGTGGACACGTGTCTACGGTGTTCTGCGTTTTTGTGGTGTCTTCAAGCGTCAGAATCTAATCAAACGTATTGTGCACTTTCAGATACTTTACCGTGAAAGGGGGGAGGCTTCTATCAGCTTTGTGCTTCTGCCTGCTCCTTTTGGGCGTCTAATTTGCTCTTTATTTTCCGTGGACGCCTCTGTTGTTTTTATTGATATTTCTTTGCGATCCGCTGAACACTGTGACACTACGACGCTCCGATTAAACGAAAGAAAGGATCCGGCGTCGGCGCATCTTGAGCGTTCCTGTCCCGGGTGTTTTGACGACGGAAACTGAAAAAGCTGAACATTTGTTTTGCCGTCAGCCGATCAGGGACGAGTCCCCAGTGACATAACGGCGTCATTATCTGGAAGAAAAAGAAAGAGAAAGACCCGGGAACCACAAACACCAGAGCAGGAAATCTACACCGTGTCATTAGCGGAGGATAAATATAAATATATATACGCACACACACCGCAACCGCCGATCGCCTTCACTGATGGGTTTATGTAACAAATACACTAACGCTTCTCTGTAGGAGGAAAACAAGACACTCGGCGACTACAGAGGACAATTTTCTCCAGCGTCGGGGCGTCGAAACTCAAATGCAAGAGGCGTCCGGCGTGGTTTTTGACGCCGCGGTCTGAACGCAGCTCATGTCTTTGCGTTTTTTTTATTCTGTTCCATGTTTTAATCTGCTTTTGTGCACTAACTTTTTCACTAACCTTAACGTACCACTACTGTCTTTTGTCTGCTTTATCCCTTCTACATATGAACAGGAGTTACAGCTGTACAGACCACACAGGCATATTTACAAAAATGTTTATACTGTAGATCGAACAATATGCTTTTTCTTCAGGGCCAATGCTGATATCTATTGTTTGCCCACACGTAGAGCCAATTTAGGTCATTTTTCCGAAGTTAAAATGTTGTACAAACCCGTCCACATCCTTTTTATACGCCCGTTGTAATAAGACGGGACGTATTATGGTATGGCGCTGTCCGTCCGTCCGTCCGTCCGTCTGTCCATCCGTCTGTGGACACTTCAAAGCTTTGTAGTGTCTTTAAGTTCTGTTGCTGCGATCTGATTGGTGGAATTCCGATTCTAGAATGTGATGATGTCATACTCATACTCCTACTGCAAGAGCCAGATTTCCCTATTGATTATCCGTGCGTCTGTCTGTCCGTCTGTCCGTCTGTGGACAATTTCTTGTCCGCGCTCTAACTCGACAACCGTCTCACCTAGGAATGTCAAACTTCCAAACTGCACCAACAATTCATCTTTAACTAGGTTTGACAAATTCTAACTTAATTCTATATACAATAATTCAAAGTACGGGCGTATTTTGCCCCGCTGGAGGAGCTCTTGTTTTTATAATAATTTGGGTAGAGTCGAGTGTTTTCACATTTTTGCAGCACCTTCAGTGTTCAAAGAAACCTTTACGTTTATAGTTTTCACGTTTCTTGAAGCAGCTGGTTGAGATTTATGGCTGATAGACTAAAACGCGCAAATATCAACCTTATGCATATGACCCTGGAAGAACCGTGAGTCTGCAGAGATAAGGGGGAAGGTGGAAAACGTAGAGCGTATATATGAGTGGACTAAGTGAGTGCGACGTCTCCACAGCGTCAGCGTCGCTCAAATGAGGCTCCTGTTGCCACGATTACAGGAGCGAATCCGGAGCCAGGTCCATATTTGGAAATCCGACCGCGAGTATCATAGCAACACAAGAGCCAATCATGAGTGAGGAGGTTAAATGTGCCGCCTGACTCAGAGCGGAGACACTCTGCACCTGCACGAACCGCTGGATTTACTGATTCTTCAGAATAAGAAGGAAACTTTTAGCTTTTATCATCAAACTTTAAATAGTAAGTTTGAGTCATTGATTTATGTTTTATGTTCTGTTACGTGCGAACAACAATTGAGTCGCAATTTAATGAAATTCACTTTACTTTATGCTAGTTTAGATTCTAGTCACGTTAGATGTTGTAATTGTTTGAGATATTTTGTCATTTTATATCAAAAATAGTCAATTGGGGCAGGAAAACGAGAAGGGAACTTACTTAGCAACGAAACACAGGAGCTGTCAATCAAACCTGTTGCTAACGCTAGGGGGAGGGACCTCGGGGAATGAAGGCGTCTCATTGGTCCGTTATTTATGTTCATATCTTGATTTAGGAACAAAACAGAGAAATGAAAACTTCAGGATCCTGTGTCGCGGCTTCAGACGAACAGTTTAAGCCCAAAATGTCGAGGCCACAGCAGCAGGTCCAGAGAGAGGAGCCAGAAAAGACTAATGTGAGTCAACGGGAAAAAGGGAGAGAAGGAGCCGGAAGAGCCTCCTGGAGCACTTCCTGTTTGTTAGCTTTGTCCACTCATATATACGGTTTTCATAGCGCCTCAAATGCAGGACAAAACAGAATGACTCAAACCTGCGTGAATCACCCAAAATACAACTCTGAGTAAGATAATAATGAGGAAATGAGGGGAAAAAAGTGGATTTGACATGTTTAGGTGTTGGGACATGACCCCTGCTCTCCTCTATCTGCCCCCTCCTCCTCCTCCTCCTCTTCTCCAGCTGATATGAAATCCTATTAAACCGCACGACACTTTACGGGACAAAAACAACAAGTGACCATATTTACCCGGGTCAAACGCGGCACATTCCCCTGATCATTCCCACTTTCCGAATCGGATTTAAACGCGTCAGGACGACATTTTCATTAGTGATATTGTGTGAAACTGTCATGTGTAGAAGAGGGGAAGAGGGGAAGAGGGGAAGAGGGACAGCTGCCTCTCCCCCTCCGGCTGGGCTCACTCGCTCGGGCGCTCACATGGTGCAGTGCAGTCTGGGTAAAAAAAAGGCGCTAAAGCTCGGGGGCAGAGAGCACAGAGCTCGACACATGCACGGACGTCACACTTCCAGACGTTAAAACGGACAGAGGGGAGAACGGCCGCCTTATGTTCTGAAGATGTGCAGATGTGGAGCGAAACCGCCAACTTTCACTTTCACTTCAACGGCGACGCGTGAGACGAGAAAGTAAAGTTAAAGGGGGAGTAGTCGTAGTAGTGATAGTAGTAGTCGTAGTAGTAGTAATAGTATAAAAAAGTAATAGTAGAAGAAATCAAAAGGGGAAAAAAAGGACAACCATGCGTGAGACGAGAAAGTAAAGTTAAACGGGAGAGTGTTATGTCATGTATGTCACCGTGTTGTAATTCAGGAAGTGCTCCTATGTGTTTTTAAAGTCCAGTTGCCTTCACCAACTTCATTTTGATCATTTCAGTGGATTCAGGAAAAAAAAAGACATGTTTAAACAACTACAGGTGATTAAAAATGCAATTATTAGGGTTAGTTATTCATTATTTTGATCAAAATGTCGCCTTTTATTGTGTGGCAAATGCTGTATTCACCAAAACCAACATATTAACATGGTTTATAAGTTAAACTTTTGATGCTCTGTGTCTCCTCTTCCTTTTGCTCTCTGTGCTGAGTCACACCCCCTTCAGAGCGCCATCACAACACAATCACCGTCCATCCTGATGATGAAACTATCGCACATTGCATCAGGTTTGTGAAGCTGTGCACAGTTTTGTGTCGTGTTTTTGCATATTTATGGAGGATTATCGTGTGGGAGTGTGCGTGTCGTAGGCTTGTGGGCGGAGCCTCGTACAGAATCTTATAAACAGGGCCCGGGAGAGATCGCTAGATTGCTCAAACATGCATGGATGACGTCTAAAACCTCTTCAGGCAGGATTTTGATGAGGGAAGAATGTTAGAACATGGTAAACAGCTCAAAACAAAACAAAAACAAAACCCAATAAACCATTTTTAATGATTACATGAATAAATGTGCAGATATTTTTGTTGTTATTAAAAGAGGAAATCGGAGGTACCAATGGAAACATAATTCTTCTAAAGCTGCATTGTGTAACTGTGCTTTTTTTCCCATGGAGATTTTATTGCTTTGTCTGGAATGTTTCACAATATGGTGTTCAACCTTTCTATCTCCATGGAGGCCAAACCAGACCACGTTACAGGTCAGATCTGTGGAGAGGCGACCCCGCTCACAGTCAGAACGCCTGTTTATCGAGGTCAAAATGGCGCCCAGAAAACAGAAAAACGACGCTGGATATGAGAGAGTGTAATTTCGCTGTGAAATGTCAAAAAAAACCAAGTAATTTTGGAATGTTTATTGGAATCATCATCATCATGCTGGGTTAGGGTCACAGTACGGCGTTAAACCTTTCTATCTCCATGGTGACCAAACCAGACCAGGTTACAGGTCAGATCTGTGGAGAGGCGACCCCGCTCACAGTCAGAATGTGTGTTTTTTGAGGTATTTTTGAGCGTTACAACCACCTGTAACTGAATAAATGTGAAGTAGAGCTGTTTAATGTCACACTGTGGAACATTCAGACCAGAGTAATTACATTTAGAAACAAAAAAAAGTGACATAATGCAGCTTTAAAGCCCAATAATACACAGCATTATCTGCAAATCTACTTATATCTAAAATGAAGTATTGGACTGGACGTAAACTCAAAGCGGCGTTGGAAATGACCCCTGCCACGAAGCGTTTCCCTCACACAAAAGGACACACACACTAAACATATGCTGCCTCAGTTCTGCCGCCCGATCTCCAAATGGTCAAACCGTGGATCCAGATGGTGTTCGAATCGAAAAGCTAAAACAGCGCTAAACAAAGGCCGGATTCATAGGCTGTGCTAACGCGGCTAACAAGGCGCTAACGCTCCGGGGCGGATTACACAGACACATGCACAGTCACACTGCACACAGGCGCCAGCAGAGCACGAGCTGGAACGGCAAAGCTACGCAAGGGTCTGAGAGTCATGCAAAAGCGGTGCTCAAAATGGAGCTCAGAACAGAAAAAGGAGAGGTGCTGCGGGATTGTAAAACACCCTCAAACGCCCTGGCATCCATAATATAAAAAAGACAGTTGCAGTTGGATGTTTCGACCCATTAAAAGTCCTCAAAACGGTGCCCAGAAAAATGATAGTTGCTGTAGTATCTTTTGAATAGTTACAAGTCCTCAAAATGGCGCCCATAACCTAAAAAAGATAGTTGCCGTTGGATCTTTTGAGGCCTCAAAATGGAATGGTGCCCATAACAGAAAAACGATAGTTGTGGTAGTGTCTTTTAATGGTTTTAAAAGTCCTCAAAATGGCAGCCATAAAAGAAAAAGGATAGTTTCTGTAGGATGTTTTGAATAGTTAAAAGTCCTCAAAATGGTGCTCAGAAAAAGCATAGTTGCTGTTGGATCTTTGGAGTCCTCAGAATGTAATGATGCCCATAAAAGAGAAAGGATAGTTGCCGTAGAATCTTTTGAATGGTTAAAAGTCCTCAAAATGGCACCCAGAAAAAGGATAGTTGCGGTAGAATCTTTTGATACAGTTGCAGTCGTCCCTCACTATATCGCTGTTCATCTTTTGCGGCCTCACTGTTTCGCTGATTTTTTTGGTGCAATTTCGCATGTTTTTTTTTTTACACTGTATGAACGCACATTGTGTTCTGCGTTCTGATTGGCTAAAGGAGAACCCGCACATTGTGTTCTGCGTAATCGGAGGTGGCATGTCTGTTTATGAGAATAAAAAACAGCGCCAACAACTCCCCATGACTATATTTTTCATCCCCCGCACCTCAGTTTCGATCGTGGAGGGGTTTTACAGCTTTAAAACGTATATAATAATTGTAAAAAATAAAACTACTACTACTTGTCCGATTTCGCCAATTGCGGGTTACTTTTAGAACGTAACCCCTGCGATAAACGAGGGACCGTTGTAGTTAAAAGTCCTCAAAATGGCGCCCAGAAAAAGGATGGTTGCGGTAAAATCATGGATCTATAATAAGAGCTGGATAAGACAAGCCGCCTCTATCTGCATTTTGCATTTTTGTTGACAGGGCTTCCACGGCTTTCATAAAGGTCGGGTTTTGTACGATTCTTCTGTATATTTGCAATATGAACTTTAAAACATTTTTAAATCGTCAAATCGCCTAAAAATCAGCTTTGTAAGAGTTCTCCTCGCTCTGATTGGTCAGAACTGCGTTTCTGACGTCACACGCTGGGCTGTGTTGGGCAAATCAGGAAGTAAATGTGAAAGTAAAACCATCTTTGTTGTGGTCATGCACCAGTGAGCACAAGCCACTGAAAACAATACAACGCTATTTTGGGTTCATCTTCCAGATTTTATTATAGTTCTATGGTATAGAACGTTTAGAATAGTTAAAAGTCCTCAAAATGGTGCCCAGAACACAAAAACTATAGTTGCTGTAAGATCTTTTGCAAAAGGATAGTTGTGGTAGAGTCTTTTGAATAGTTTTTAAAGTCCTCAAAATGGCGCCTATATGAGAATGTGCAGTTTCACCGTTAAATGGGAAAAAGGCCAAGTCATGTTTGAATGTTTAGCCATGGTCTAATGTTCATGCACTCCTCAAAACACCTGATTGCCCCTTGTGATGTCATCATGTGGTATTTCAGAATGTGCTCCTTCGTGTTTTTAAAGTCCATTTGCCTTCACTAACTTAATCATGATCATTCAAAAGGCTTCAGGAAAGACAGTCGTGTTTACACAAGTACTGATGATTAAAAATACAATTATATATTAGCAGGAAGTAAAATTAAACATTTAACCAGAATCAAATGTTCCTCTGCATTTGGAAAGTACAACCTAAGATGCAGTAGTAGCAGTAAAACAGAAGTACTAGTAATGTTTTATTAGTAGCAGCAGGTAGTTTTTCGATATCCATGTCTTGAGTAATAATTCTGTTCATTTATGTTTTATAGTTTCACCGCGTTAGTGCTTCAGCCTGATTTTACAACGCTCCCTTTGGCCATAAAAGTCACATTCGATTTGGCCCGACCGCATTCTCGCCGCGCGTCTGTTATCGCCATCTCGAAATCGCATCAGAAATTCCAGGAATCCACCTCGACGGCGCTAAAAGGTAAACTAAATATACCCCGTAACACCCTATACTCTTACATATCCATTTCTCCTGATAGCGCGTCTTCCGTTCCTCTCCGCTTCCTCTGCTTTTCAATGAAGTGATGACAAAAAAAAAAACACGAGGGTAGAGTCATATTGTAAAAGCCTCTCGCCCGCTCACCTCCCCGGACTTTGTTGGCGGGTTTCGGGTTGGGTTAAAGCGACAAAGGTGGCATTGACGAAACTGAAATTTGCGTTGTGCGGGAGATCGGGTGAATAGGCATCCTTCTGGCTGCGGCGGGCACTGTGGCACCGGGAGACAAGGGGCTCTTTGTGGGGCCGGGGGGTAATTTTTGGGTGTGGGTTACAGGGCAGATACCTTAGGAGCAGGTGGCGGGGGTTTTAAAGGGGCGCTGGAGCGGTGGACGGTGGGAGGAGAGCGGAGGATTCTGGGGGATGGGGGAAGTACCGTTTGGCCCGAGGGCGGTGCGGGGACAACGGGGGCGCTGTGTGAGAGGCGGGCAGGTGCGGGGCAGAGGCAGGGGCAAAGCAGAGGCAGGTGCAAAGCAGAGGCAGGGGCAACAAGAGGCAGGGGCAGAAGACAGGGACTTACGGACAATGTGAGAGCGACAGCAGAGGGTTTATTAGAGTTTATTAGAGGTAGAAGTACTTTTATTAAGACTGATGTTATCTGTCCAGCAAGTAGTAGTGCAAGTAGTAGTAGTAGTAGTAGCAGTAGCAGTAGTAGTAGTAGTAGTAGTAGTAGCAGTAGCAGTAGCAGTAGTAGTAGTAGCAGTAGTAGTACTAGCAGTCGTAGTAGTAGCAGTAGTAGTAGTAGTAGCAGTAGCAGTAGCAGTAGCAGTAGCAGTAGCAGTAGCAGTAGTAGTAGTAGTAGTAGTAATTGGCATTGGCAGTAGCAGTGGCGTAGTAGTAGCAGTGGTAGTGGTAGTAGTAGTAGCGGTATGCACGGTAGCAGTGGTAGTAGTAGTAGTAGTAAGTAGCAGTAGCGGTAGCAGTGGTAATGGCGGTTGTAGTGGTAGTAGTAGTAGCGAGTAGCAGTAGCGGTAGCAGTAGCGTATGGTAAGCCGGTTGTAGTAGTAGCAGTAGTAGTGCGTAGCAGTGAGTGGTACTAGCAGTCGTGTATTATTGGTAGCAGTAGTATTAGTAGCAGTAGTAATTATTAGTAGTAGTAGTAGTAGTATTAGTAGCAGTATTAGTAGTAGTAGTCAGTAGTATTAGTAGCGGTAGTAGTAGTAACAGTAGTAAAGTAGTAGTAGTAGCGAAGTAGTAGCCAGTGGTAACAGTAGATAAGTGTATTAGCAGTAGCAGTAACGGTAGTGGCAGTAGCGGTAGCATTAGTGGTAGCGAGTAGTAGTATTATGATAGTAGGTAGTATTGGTATTGATGATAGTGTTAACAGTAACTTGATAATGGTAGCAGGTTGTAGTAGTAGTAGTAGTAGTATGGTAGTAGTAGTAGTAGTGATGACGGTAGCAGTAACGGTAGCAGTAATTGATAGTAGTAGTAGTAGTAGTAGTAGCCGGTAGCAGTGGCGGTGGCGGTAGTACGATGGTGGTGAGTGGTAGTGGTAGTGGTAACGGTGGCAGTGATGGCAGTAGTGGTAGTGGTGGTAGTGATGAAGTGGCGGTGGTGCGTGGTAGTGATGATGGTAGTGGTAGTGATACAGTGAGTGGTAACGGTGGCAGTGGTAGTGATGGTAGATGATGGTAGTGGTAGATGATGATGATGATGTGGTAGCGAGTGGTGGTAGTAGGCGGTGATGATGGTGATAGTAGTAACGGTAGTGGTAGTAGTATTGAGTGGTGGGTATTGGCAGTGATGATGGTAGCGGTAGTAGTAGTGATGATAGTAGTAGTAGATGGTAGTGGCATTGTTAATAAAGTAGTAGTAGTAGTATTAGTAGTAGTAGTGATGATGATGATGGCATTGTTAATAAAGTGATGATATTGGTAGTAGATAGTAGTAGTAGCGGTGGTAGCATTAGTGATGGTGAATGGTAGTGAGCGGTGATGAAGTGAGTAGTGGATTGATGGTAGTGGCAGTGGTAGTAGTAGTGATGACAGTGATGATGATGGTAACGGTAGTAGTAGTAGTGATGGTAGTAGCAGTGGTAGTGGTAGTAGTAGTGGTAGTAGTAGTAGTGGCATTGTTAATAAAGTAGTAGTAGTAGTAGTAGTATTGATGATAGCGGTAGTGGTAATTAGTAGCAGTATTATTGGTCAGTATTAGTAGTGGCAGTATTGGTAGTGGTAGTGATAGTAGTGGTAGTAGTGATGATGGTAGTAGTAGTGATGGTAGTGGCATTGTTAATAAAGTAGTGAGTGGTGATGGTAGTAGCGAAGTGTAGTAGTGGTACCGGTAGTGGTAGTAGTAGTAGTAGCAGTAGTAGTATTGGTAGTAGTAGTATTGATGATGATGGTATTGGCATTGTTAATGAAGTAGTAGTAGTAGTAGTAGTAGTGGTGGCAGTAGTAGTAGTGGTGGTAGTGGTGGCAGTGGTAGTAGTATTAGATGGTAGTAGTGATAGTAGTGATGATGATGGCATTGTTAATAAAAGTATTAGTAGTAGTAGTAGTGGTAGTGGTAGTGGTAATTAGTAGCATTGTTAATAAAGTGGTAGTAGTAGTAGTGGTAGTAGTGGTGGTAGTGGTATTAGTAGTAGTAGTGGTAGTAGCAGTGGTAGTAGTATTGGCAGTAGTAGTAGTGATGGTAGTAGTATGATAGTGATGGCATTAATAAAGTGGTAGTAGATGATGGTGGTAGTAGTAGTTAGTGATGGTAGTAGTGAGCATTGTTAATAAAAGTGGTGATAGTAGTGGTAGCAGGTAGTGGTATTGGTGGTAGTGGTATGGTGGCATTGTTAATAAAAGTAGTAGTAGTAAGCCGGTGATGATGATAGCAGTAGTGATGATGGTATGGTGGTAGCGGTAGATGCGAGTGGTAGTAGTAAAGTAGTAGTAGTGATGGTAGTGGCATTGTTAATAAAGTGGTAGTGGTGATGATGGTAGTAGTAGTAGCAGCGGTAGTAATGGTAGTAGATGGTAGCTTAGCGGTGGTAGTAATTAGTGGTAGTAGTGATATTATTAGTAGTAGCATTGTTAATAAAAGTAGTGGTAGTAGTAGTAGTAGTAGTGGTATTGATGATGATGATGTGGTAGTAGTAGTGATGGTAACAGTGATAGCGCGTAGTAGTGGTAGCAGTGGTAGTCAGTGATGATGATGGTAGTATTAGTAGATGGTAGTGGCATTGTTAATAAAAGTGGTATTATTAGTAGTAGTGAGTAGTGGTGGTAGTATTAATCAACGATGATGGTAATTATTGATAGTAGTAGTGGTATTAGTATTAGTATTGTAGTGGCATTAATAATAAAGTAGTAGTATTAGTAAGTAGTGGTAGTGGCGATGGTAGTAGTAGTAGTAGTAGTAGTAGTAGTAGTAGTAGTAGTAGTAGTAGTAGTAGTAGTAGCATTGTTAATAAAAGTAGTAGTAGTAGTAGTAGTAGTAGTAGTAGTAGTAGTAGTAGTAGTAGTAGTAGTAGTAGTAGCAGTAGTAGCAGTAGCAGTAGTAGTAGTAGTAGTAGTAGCAGTAGTAGTAGTAGCATTGTTAATAAAAGTAGTAGTAGTAATATGTAGTACTACACAATAATGCCATGTTTTACACCAATGTTTTCAATATTTCCATGTCGAGAGTCGTCATATTAAACACGGAACAGAATTTTAAAACACAAATGTTCTTCAGAGTCTCTGGGTTAAACCTGTCAGGAGCTGTGGGAAACATCTCCAGATCTTCTTCAGACCTGGTCTCGGTCTGGACTTCAGCTGGAGGATCTGACCTGGGAGAACATGCAAACTCCTCACAGAGAGAGTCCTGGCTCTGCCCGGGAGCTGAACCGTGGACCCTGTGGCTGCGGGGCGAGGGGGCTAAACACTTGTTGTGGGTTTTATCTGCGTCGGCGGTTTCGGACAAAAGCGTCTCTCAGTAAATGTTTCGTTTGGTGACTTTGCACCTGTCGAGACTCTGCGCACAACGGAGCCCCTGTCTCCCTCACCCGCCCATCAAACCTTTTACTGTCCGGGAATCAGGAAGGGTGTGGTTAGCATGCTAGTTGTTGACGGCAAAACTCGGCTCTTACAACGTTGTCAGTTTGGATACCTGTTTGGATACTAGTTTCAGTACTGTTTAGTGTTTGAGAATACGTTTTTTTTGCATCCATAATGTACTGTTAAAGCTGCACTGTGTAACTTTTAGAGTGAGGATCTTGTCACCATGGAGATGTTATTGCAAAAAAGGCTTCAAAAACAGAAGGTTTATTAGAGGTAGTAGTAGTAGTAATATTAGTAGTAGTAGTGGTGGTAGAAATAGTAGTAGGAGTAGTAGTAGTAGTAGTAGTAGTAGTAGTAGTAGTAGTAGTAGCAGTAGTAGTATTGGAGGAGTAGTAGTAGTAGTATTGGAGTAGTAGTAGTAGTAGTAGTAGTAGTAGTAGTAGTAGTAGTAGTAGTAGTAGTATTGGAGTAGTAGTAGTAGCAGTAGTAGTAGCAGTAGTAGCAGTAGTAGTATTGGAGTAGTAGTAGTAGTAGTAGTAGTAGTAGTAGTAGTAGTAGCAGTAGTAGTATTGGAGGAGTAGTAGTAGTAGTATTGGAGTAGTAGTAGTAGTAGTAGTAGTAGTAGTAGTAGCAGTAGTAGTAGTAGTAGTAGTAGTAGTAGTAGTAGTAGTAGTAGTAGTAGCAGTAGTAGTATTGGAGGAGTAGTAGTAGTATTGGAGTAGTAGTAGTAGTAGTAGTAGTAGTAGTAGCAGTAGTAGTATTAGTAGTAGTAGTAGTAGTAGTAGTAGTAGTAGTAGTAGTAGTAGTAGTAGTAGTAGTAGTAGTAGTAGTAGTAGTATTGTAGTAGTAGTAGTAGTAGTAGTAGTAGTAGTAGTAGTAGTAGTAGTAGTAGTAGTAGTAGTAGTAGTAGTAGTAGTAGTAGTAGTAGTAGTAGTAGTAGTAGTAGTAGTAGTAGTAGTAGCAGTAGTAGTAGTAGTAGTAGCAGTAGTAGTAGCAGTAAAGTATAAAACTGTATAACAAATGTTGCTCTCTATCCATCAAATAGCAGTAGTAGCAGGTGTTTATTGCGGCCGTGCTATGGGCAAACCGTAAAGAATATCCCCACAAAACAGATAATTATTTTGAACCCATGTCTGTAGGTGTGACATGTCAAATCTGAGCTCATTTGGCCTAAAAACCAGGGATTAGATGCGTTTTGCCCACACGCAGCCAAAGCAGCTGTGAAATTTTGATCCAAAATGGCCGACTCCCCGTTGGTGATAGAAACATGTTCCAGTTCAACTTTTGGCTTCTCTAATTGTTCTCTATCACTGTTCTGAATTTCGTTTCCCTGCAACAAACTTTGCTTGTCCTTCTCCCATAGAGCTCCATTTCTAGGGTCACTTGCGATGCCCGTTTTAACCATTTTAACCATTTTCGCCGGACCAGTCAGTCCCATACACAGTTTGTGGACTTTTCATCAATGTTTAGGGCCTCAAAATTTAAATCGTTTTGGGGAGAAAAGAATAAGAAACCTGCGGAGAGCAACAGGCAGTAAATAAAAACAGCAGGCCTGATTTAGCAGCACGATGAATACAAACTAAAGCGTCTGGTGTGACCCGGTGACAGTGGAGGTGTTAGCGTGGTGCTAATGAGAGCCTAATGTGTCTGAGAGTCTGATTCACTCTGATTAAGTGTCTCTTCACACACAGGAGCTGATGGAGCCTCCGCACTGAACCAGACGCTTATACGTGAGCTCTATAACACCAGAGATACGCCCATGTACAGGGCCTTATACCATTTCAGAACTTTTCCAGGACCTAAAGTGAATTTTCCATGACTTTATGGCTGCAAGTGTAGAATTTCTCAAACTTTTAGGGCTAAATATGAAATGTGAAGCCTTTCCTATCACCTTATCACCCAAAAACAGACAAAAAGGATCCCAAAACAGACAAAAGGCATCCAAAACAGACAAAAAGGATCCAAAAACAGACAAAAAGGATCCAAAAACAGACAAAAAGTATCCAAAAACAGACAAAAGGCATCCAAAAACAGACAAAAAGGATCCAAAAACAGACAAAAGGCATCCAAAAACAGACAAAAAGGATCCAAAAACAGACAAAAAGGATCCAAAAACAGACAAAAAGGATCCAAAAACAGACAAAAGGCATCCAAAAACAGACAAAAAGGATCCAAAAACAGACAAAAGGCATCCAAAAACAGACAAAAAACATCCAAAAACAGACAAAAAGGATCCAAAAACAGACAAAAAGGATCCAAAAACAGACAAAAGGCATCCAAAAGCAGACAAATAGCCTTTCCTATCACCTTATGGTTTGGTATTATAGTTTTAAACATTCTAAATCCTGACATTTATTTATTGCGTCTCTTTTAAACCAAACGTCTTACTGCTGGAGTGGCTGCACAGACGTTCAGAAATAATCATACTGTATTTTTGGGATTATAAGGCGCAATATCAATGAACGGGTCTATTTTCATACATAAGGCGCACTGGATTATAAGGCGCATCGAGTGAGACCGATACTTTGGCCCATCCATGATCCATTGGCAGATCCTGGCGTAACTCGCCCAGCGTTGCCTCTGTCTTGGTGAATGTGTTTTCACCTTCTGTTGCAGCTGCAATTTAACTCGTTGACACCGATATCTAGCGGTTGGAGTTCTTTGGTTAATCCGCCTGGCCTGATGGCAGCACTGAAATAGTTTGCTTCACTTGGGTGTGTAAATCAGCATGTCTCTGAACAGGGGCCATTTTGGGGTCTTTATACACACTCCATAATAATATAACGGACAAAAACAGACAAAAGGCATCCAAAAACAGACAAAAAGGATCCAAAAACAGACAAAAAGGATCCAAAAACAGACTAAAATCATCCAAAAACAGACAAAAAGGATCCAAAAACAGACAAAAAGGATCCAAAAACAGACAAAAAGGATCCAAAAACAGACAAAAGGCATCCAAAAACAGACAAAAGGCATCCAAAAACAGACAAAAATCATCCAAAAACAGACAAAAATCATCCAAAAACAGACAAAAATCATCCAAAAACAGACAAAAAGGATCCAAAAACAGACAAAAAGGATCCAAAAACAGACAAAAGGCATCCAAAAACAGACAAAAAGCATCCAAAAACAGACAAAAAGGATCCAAAAACAGACAAAAAGGATCCAAAAACAGACAAAAAGCATCCAAAAACAGACAAAAAGGATCCAAAAACAGACAAAAAGGATCCAAAAACAGACAAAAAGGATCCAAAAACAGACAAAAAGCATCCAAAAACAGACAAAAGGCATCCAAAAACAGACAAAAAGGATCCAAAAACAGACAAAAAGGATCCAAAAATAGACAAAAATCATCCAAAAACAGACAAAAAGGATCCAAAAACAGACAAAAATCATCCAAAAACAGACAAAAAGCATACACCATAATATGATGTTGATGCACAGTACATATTACTTCACGACGCTCCGGACTACAGTCGCCATAACTCTCCGACAATCCATTCAGCGGTTCGGCTTTGTAACTTACCAACGTCGTACTAAAAAACATTTTGACAGATTTTTGAGCATTGCGCACCACATAAAATCAGTTTGAGGTCAGTAAACACACCAGATTATAAGACGCACTGTCGATTTTTGAGAAAACTGAAGGATTTTAAGTTTATAGTCCGAAAAATACGATCACAGCCTAATGAGAACTTAACAGAACGCTGTAGATCTGTGAAAGAGATGCTAAAATTCCATGTCTTTTCCAAAACTTTCATTGAATTTAGAAATGTCAGGACTTTTCCAGGCCTTGTAAATGATATTTTCAATTTCCATGACTTTTCCAGGATTTCCATGACCGTGGGAACTCTGACTCACTTCTAGAAATGTTTCAGAACGGGGGAACTATTAAAGACCAATAATAAAAACCTATTTTATCCCTTTGTCAGAACTCTCCATCCATTTATCACAAATTCTAACCTACAGTATGTAACTTTCTGGAGTTTTGGTCATGTTTCTTGCACTGAAACGTGTAAAACTATATGTCCGGGCTGTGAGCGAGCTCGCATCTCCACAAACCCGACTCTTACGTGGCCTGGAGGAGGGTCTCTTCCTGCTCGTTTCCATGGAGATGTTCCTTGCACAAACCTGACCTGTAACTTTATTTCTAGAGCCCTTTACAACATTCAAGGCGACCAAAGGGTTTCAAAACATTATTTTGAGCGTCCGCCACCTGCTTGTTTCTATGGAGATGTCACTGTTCTGCCTGAAATGTTCCACAGTGTGACATTAAACAGCTCTACTTTACATTTATTCAATTACAGGTGGTTTTACTGCTCGAAAATATCTTGGAAAAACAGGCATTCTGACTGTGAGCGGGGTCGCCTCTCCACAGATCTGACCTGTGACTCGGTCAGGTTGGGTCTCCATGACGATAGAAAGGTTCATGTCTTCACAGAGGCCAAACCCGACCAGATCTAGGTCTTTTTGAGCTATAAAACCAGTAGAAGTAGAGCTGTTTAATTAATGTCATACTGCGGAACTTTACAGGCAGAGCAATGACATCTCCATGGAAACAAGTAGGTGACGGACCCTCCACCAGAAAAGTTACACAGTGCTCTTACTCAAAGTCGTCTTTTACTTTAAACATGTCTGTGTGATCTTTGTGGTTCAGCTTTCAAGGCGCCATCGTTTTCCTTTTGGTCGTGCACTGAAATATGTGTAAAACCAGGCGTCCTGACTGTGGGGGGGCTCGCGTCTCCACAAACCTGACTCTTAACTGACCTGGAGGAGGGTCTCTTCCTGCTCGTTTCCATGGAGATGTTCCTGTAACTTTATTTATAGAGCCCTTTACAACACTCAAGGCGACCAAAGTGCTTTCCAGTAAAAAAACAAAACAAAACATTAAAAGTGCACTGTGTAACTTTTCGTCACAGTTCCATCACCTGCTTGTTTCTATGGATACGTCATTGCTCTGCTTGGAATGTTCCACAGTGTGACTTTAAACAGCTCTACTTTACATTTATTCAATTACAGCTGATCTTATAGCTCAAAAATACCATGAAAAACATTCATTTTGACTGTGACTGTTTGCCTGTAACGTGGCCTGGTTTGGTCTCCACGACGATAGAAAGGTTTAATAACAAGTTTAACGGAGAAAAAAAACATTTCACAGATCCTCCGCCAGAAAGGTTACACAATGCAGCTTTAAAAAATGAAATAAAACAAATACAAAAGATAAGTTTTGAGGCCAAAAGTTGACGGTCTGACGGTTTTTGGATTTCGGGGGACGGGAGATTCCAAAAATGACGACAACATCTAGAGGAGCATCTGCAGACGAGCAGGTGGGACGAACCCGCTCCCAGAAAAGCCCCGCAGTGCGTCTTTAACAGAATGACGTCACGCTTTAAAGCCCAGTGATAAAGCTGTTTTGCTCCCACATTATCGCGTCAACAACAAAACACCAAAACGCGCTGCTTATCCGGCACTTCCTCTCACAGACGGCGCTCCTCAGTCAAAACACCGGCGCAGATAAATCCTCCCGCAAACAGAAAACACAGAAGACACAGAATCGTTTTATTTTATTTTCCTTTTTTCCCTTTTTGCCTTACGTCTGTTCGACTTTATCTCGTCCAGAGTCTGTCTCTTGCCGCCTGCGAGCTCGGTGCTTCGGGAGCACAGGGCGCAGATAGGCCCGAGGATAAGAGATTGATTTGGCCCGGGCGATCCGCTGAGTAAGAAGGCCGCACTGTATTTTGAATGTGTTTGCGGCGAGGAAGAGGAGGAGGAGGAGGAAGGGGAGATAAGAGGAGAGAGAAAGAGAGAGGGAGAGAGAGAGGGAGACGAGGAAAGGACTGATAAAGCAGAGACAGAGCCGTACAAGCGAGTTTACTGTTCGCGAAACTGCACGCACATGACTGGGGAAATGGGCACTTTATATGGACATTTAGACACAAACAGGACAGACGGGAGGCCTCTCCGCAGGTTTAAGAGCCCGTTTCCGTAGCGATTAACAATTCAAAACTAAATACCGGCTCTTCAAAGTCTCCGAAAACGTTGCGTATTACATGAAGCCGGTACATGTGAATGGAGTGACGTTATCGATGTCGTCAGACGCTTTTCTCCGTGGAGATGCTACTGCTTTGCTCTGTCTGGAATGTTTCGCAGTGCGGCTTTAAACCTTTCTATCACCACGGAGATCAAACCAGACACGTTACAGGTCAGGTCTGTGGAGAGGCGACGCCGCTCACAGTCAGAATGTTTGTTTTTCGAGGTGTTTTTGAGCTGTAAAACCACCTGTGATGGAATAAATGTAAATGTAAAGTAGGGCTGTTTAATGTCACGCTGTGGAACATTCCAGGTAAAGCGATGACATGTCCATAGAAACACGCAGATGACAGACCCTCTACCAGAAAAGTTACACAATTCACCTTTAAAGTTCACCTCTTTCTGAAATTTTAAAGATGCACATTAAATTTTAAGTGACCCGAATCCGATTTTTTTCCGCCCTTATGGGACCTGTATCTGATCTGTTGATGAAATGTGACCCAGGCCACTCGGACACACTGGAAAAACCAATATGTAGGTCAGTTAAAATGGCTTAAATTAAGAACATTTTACTTTATTTGAGCAGATTCATCTTGACAAGTGAAATGGAATAAGTGTTTTTTCTCTTAATTCAAGCAACAATTGGTTTTGGTTTTTATTTTAAGTGCAAAAAGTTGAAATTTACTTAAATCACGGTAAAACTTTCTTAATCCAAGTCATTTTAGCTTGACTAGATTTAGTTTTTTGCTGTTTGGACCTCAATCTGAACGGCCGGGACACATTCATCCGACCTACACGTCATCAACAAGCGAATGGTCGGCTGTTGCATTGCTCTGCCGCTGAAACGGGCCGAAGACGTGTTTCCTCCCGCGAAAGCGGTACGACGGCAACTTTAAAACCTCCGTCGGTGTTTAGGCGACTTCCGTAAACACTGAGCTGCCGCTGTGACGTCGTCGTGTCTCCAGGGCTCATGTGAGACACTTTTGGGGCGTTTAAAGTTCACACTGGAGAATCACACACAAGTTGCTTTTAATCGGAAATGTGAACGACCTCACACAAAAAAAAATCAGATTTCACAAAAAACAAATTGAGCATTAAGCCCTGCAGCCTGAATGTAACTTTAGTCGTCTCAAAGCATCATGAAGAGATTGAACTTATATAAACCCCGAGAAAATGTTAAATTGGATTCTGTGAGAGTCAATTTTAACACATTACTGGACTCTGATTGGTCCAAACGCTCCACGCCGCGCTCTGATTGGTCTAAACACTCCACGCCGCGCTCTGATTGGTCTAAACGCTCCACGCCGCGCTCTGATTGGCCCAAACACTCCACGCCGCGCTCTGATCGGTCTAAACGCTCCACGCCGCGCTCTGATTGGTCCAAACACTCCACGCCGCGCTCTGATTGGTCTAAACGCTCCACGCCGCGCTCTGATTGGTCTAAACGCTCCACACCGCACTCTGATTGGTCCAAACACTCCACACTGCACTCTGAATGGTCTAAACACTCCACGCCGCGCTCTGATTGGTCCGAACGCTCCACACTTCAGTATAGTTCTATGTTTGCTCCATAACCTTGGCTGTGAAACTGACCCTCCGCCTGAAAAGTTCCACAGTGCAGCTTTAGCGTCTGTCCTCGGTCTGAAACCCCGACACCATTAAACACTAGAACACGGCCTGCAGTTGTAAATCGATAAGGGAAACATCTCGTGGATACTCCGGTTGTAAAAGCAGTATTGATCCGTGCGCTGTGGAGTGACACGCAGACACATTAAGCGTGATGGAGACACCAGTGGCCTGAGCTGGTACTGCGGTCATTTCCAGTATGTACTTTAAGACCACAGAGAGGAGCCAGGAAGAGCCGGGTTTCTCTTTCGGACGCTAAAAACAGACCCGGAGACAGGTGCACGGCTTTACAACACACATCGATCTGTTAGGAACGGCTTTTCTGAGAGACGTGCCTGAAAGGGCCTGGATCAGTCCTGGTTTAGTCCTGGTTTAGACCTAGTTTAGTCCTTGTTTACTCCTAATTTAGGGTGAATTTTAATCTTTGTTTAGTCCTGATTTAGACCTGGTTTAGTCACGTCTTACTGCTAACTTTAGTGCTGTTTAGTTCTGGTTTAGTCCTTGTTTAGTCCTTGTTTTAGTCCTGGTTTAGTCCTAATTTAGTGCTAACTTTAGTCCTTGTTTAGTCCTGGTTTAGACCTGGTTTAGTCCTTGTTTATTCCTGGTTTATTCCTGGTTTAGTCCTTGTTTTAGTCCTGTCTTACACCAGTTTTAGTCCTGGTTTACTGCTAACTTTAGTCTTGTTTGGTTCTTGTTTAGTCCTGGTTTAGACCTGGTTTAGTCCTAATTTAGTGCTAACTTTAGTCCTTGTTTAGTCCTGGTTTAGACCTGGTTTAGTCCTTGTTTATTCCTGGTTTATTCCTGGTTTATTCCTGGTTTATTCCTGGTTTATTCCTGGTTTAGTCCTTGTTTAGTCCTGGTTTAGACCAGTTTTAGTCCTGGTTTACTCCTAACTTTAGTGTTGTTTGGTTCTTGTTTAGTCCTGGTTTAGACCTGGTTTAGTCCTCGTTTAGTCCTGGTTTATTCCTGGTTTATTCCTGGTTTAGTCCTTGTTTTAGTCCTGGTTTAGACCAGTTTTAGTCCTGGTTTACTCCTAACTTTAGTGTTGTTTGGTTCTTGTTTAGTCCTGGTTTAGACCTGGTTTAGTCCTCGTTTAGTCCTGGTTTATTCCTGGTTTATTCCTGGTTTATTCCTGGTTTATTCCTGGTTTAGTCCTTGTTTTAGTCCTGGTTTAGACCAGTTTTAGTCCTGGTTTACTCCTAACTTTAGTGTTGTTTGGTTCTTGTTTAGACCTGGTTTAGTCCTAATTTAGTGCTAACTTTATTCCTTGTTTAGTTCTGGTTCAGACCTGGTTCAGTCCTGCATTTGTCCTGCATTAGTCCTTGTTTAGTCCTTGTTTAGTCCTGATTTAGTCCTGATTTAGTCCTAATTTAGTGCTTCGTCCTTATTTCGTCCTGGTTTAGACCTGGTTTAGTAAGGGTTTAGTCCTGCATTAATCCTTGTTAATCCTGGTTTAGTCCTAATTTAGTGCTAACTTTAGTCCTTGTTTAGTCCTACATTAATCCTAGTTTAGACCTGGTTTAGTTTTGGTTTAGTAATGGTTTGTCCTGGTTTAGTCCTTGTTTAGTCCTAGTTTATTCCTAATTAATGATAATTTTAGTCCTGGTTTAGTCCCGGTTTAGTCCTGGTTTAGTCCTGGTTTAGTCCTGGTTTAGTCCTGGTTTAGCCCTGGTTTATACCTGGTTTAGTCCTGGTTTAGCCCTGGTTTCATTCTGCATTAGTCCTTGTTTAGTCCTAGTTTATTCCTAATCTCGTGCTAACTTTAGTCCTTGTTTAGTCCTGGTTTAGACCTGGTCCTAATGTCCCGGTGTATGTATGTAGTGTGTTGTGTTCTGTGTGTGTGTGTGTGTGTGTGTGTATAGTGTGTGTGTGTGTGTGTATAGTGTGTGTGCGTGTGTGTGTGTGTGTGTGTATAGAGAGAGTGTGTGTGTGTGTGTGTGTGTGTGTGTGTGTGTGTGTGTGCGTGTGTGTGTGTGTGTATAGTGTGTGTGTGTGTTCTGTGTGTGTGTGTGTGTGTATAGAGTGTGTGCGTGTGTGTGTGTGTGTATAGAGTGTGTGTGTGTATAGTGTGTGTGTGTGTGTTCTGTGTGTGTGAGTGTGTGTGTGTGTGTGTATAGTGTGTGTGTGTGTGTCAGTGACAGAGACAGTGGCTGATGTGTGTTTGATAAATTCGGCGCCACGGCTCAGGACACAACAGAAGAGCTCCGAGATAAACATCACCTGCACCACACCAACCCACACACAGCTCCTCTGCCCGGTCTATACGTGTGTGTGTGTGTGTGTGTGTGTGTGCGTCTGCATGTATGTGTGTGTGTATGGGCCCTTCCAGTATTTTGTGTGTGCCGTTAGAGAGTTCGCATTAGCCTCCAAATATCACAAGCTACGAAAAACCAGGACTGTATGAACACATCTCCACATGGAGCACGTCCAGCGGCAGCACCGTGCAGCAAACACAGTCAGATATTAGAAGAAATGAATAATAAATCTGTAAAGTCGGCCGGATGCACCGTGACCGCGAAGCTCAAAATGGACCGTACGAAAATGAACTGAAGCATGAAGTCGACGACAACAAAACAGTGAGCTAAAAAAAGCCATTTAATGTAAAATGTGTGTGTAATGTAATATAAAAGTGAACTGTAATGTGTATGAAAAGTATAATATAAAAGTGTAATATAAAACATAATTAAGTCTATGTAATGTAATGTAAAATTATAATGTAAAGTGTATGTGTAAAGTGTAAAATGTAAAGTGTGTATATATAGTGTAATGTAAAATGTATGTTTAAAAAATACATTTACATCACACTTTTACATTACATACCCATTTTATTTACATTATTAAATGTAAATAAAATAAATAAAGTGTATGTGCAAAGTGTATGTAAAGTGCAATGTAAAATGTAATGTAAAAGTGTATATAATGTAATGTATAATGTATGTTTAAGAAATAAAATAAAGTGTAAGTAAAGTGCAATGAAAAGTATTCATTGTAAGTGTATGTAAAGTGTATGTTTAAAAATACATCAATTTTACTTCACACTTTTACATTACATTTCATACCCTTTACATTTTATTTACATTTAATGTGTAAAGTGTAAATTGTAAAGTGTACGTAAAGTGCAATGTAAAAGTGTAATGTAAAATATATGTGTAAAGTGTAAAATGTAAAGTGTGTGCATTTTAAAGTAAAAGTGTGATGTAAAACGCATATTTACAAAAATACATTCATTTTACTTCACACTTTTACATTACATTTCATACCCTTTACATTTCATTTACATTTAATGTGTAAAGTGTAAATTGTAAAGTGTACGTAAAGTGCAATGTAAAACTGTAATGTAAAATATATGTGTGAAGTGTAAAATGTAAAGTGTGTGCATTTTAAAGTAAAAGTGTGACGTAAAACGCATATTTACAAAAATACATTCATTTTACATCACACTTTTACATTACATTATTTACCCTTTACATTTTATTTACATTTGATGTAAAGTGTGCGTAAAGTGCAATGTAAAACTGTAATGTCAACAACAGGAAACAAAACAGCGAGCTAAAAAAGTGGTTTAAAATCGGTTTGCAATGTGTTTAACTGCAAATGAATCACACACACAAAAAAAAGTGTAAAAATCACTTCCTTTAAGCGTGTCACATGTTTTCAGTGACGCCCTGAACTTGACCTGAGACTCGGGCGAGACTTTTGTGAATGAACCAGACTCAGTGATGCTCTGGCACCTCCAGAAATGTAAACTACCTCCTCCCACCCACGGCTGCTGCTCACAGGGAGAGACGGAGAGAGGGAGAGAGGGAGAGAGGGAGGGAGGGAGAGAGGGAGAGAGGAGAGAGAGAGACAGAGGGAGGGAGGGAGGGAGAGAGGGAGGGAGAAAGAAACAGCCAGAAAAATGGAAGCAAAGGGAAGAGGGAGCGAGATAAAGAGAAAGAAAGGGGGAGGGAGAGACAGTGTGGGAGGAAGAGAGAGAAAGAGAGAGGAAGGAGAAAGGGACAGAGAAAGAGAGAGAAACAGACAGATGGTAGAGAAGAGAAAGAAGGGGGAGTGATAACGAAAAGAAAGAAAGAAAGAAAGAAAGAAAGAGAGACAGGTTGGGAGAAAGAGAGTGGAGGGAGAGAGAGAAAGAGAGAGAGGGAGAAGAGAGAGAGAAAGAGACAGAAAGATGGAAGAGAAGAGAAGGAAGGGGAAGTGATAATGAGAAGAAAGAAAGAAAGAAAGAAAGAAAAAAAGGAGAAAGAGAGAGAGAGGGAGGGGGGGAGACAGAGAAAAAGAGAGAGAGGAAGAGAGAGAGAAACAAGCAGAAAGACGGAAGAGAAGGGAAGAGAAGGAAGGGCGAGTGATAACGAGAAGGAAAATAGAAAGAAAGTGGGAGGAGAGACAGTGTGGGAGGAAGAGAGAGACAGATGGAGAGAGAGAGGGAGTTGGAAGAGGGAGGGAGAGAAGGAGGGAGGGAAGGAGGGAGGAGGAGAAGGAGGGAGGAGGAGGAGGAGAGTGAATGTGATCAGATGAGCTGGCGCTGTCACAAGACGACAGATAAGAGCCGACGCCACCACTGCCCTATCTCCACATCAGACCCAGGCCAATGTCACGAGAGGTGTGAGAGTCCGGGCTTAGACCGACTTTAGACCTGGGTTAGTCCTGGTTTAGACCTGGTTTAGACCTGGGTTAGTCCTGGTTTAGACCTGGTTTAGACCTGGTATAGTCCTGGTTTAGACCTGGTCGAGTCTTGCTTTAATCCTTGTTTAGTTCTAGTTTAGTAATAGTTTAGTCCTGGTTTTGTCCTGTTGTAGTTCTGGTTTTAGTCCTGATTTAGTCCTGTTTTAGTCCTGGTTTAGACCCAGATTTGTCCTGGTTTAGTCCTACTTTAGACTGGCTTTAGACCCTGTATGTCCTGGTTTAGTCCTGGTTTGGTCCTGGTTTAGTCCTGGTTAATTCACTGCCCTATCTCACCATCAGACTCATGAGCTCATGTCACGCTAGAGGTGTTAAGAGTCAGAGTTTAGACCTGGTTTAGACCTGGTTTAGACCTGGTTTAGACCTGGTTTAGACCTGGTTTAGACCTGGTTTCAGTTCACTTTTAGTCTTGGTTTAGTCCTGGTTTAGACCTGATTTCAGCCCAGTTCTAGTCTTCATTTAGTCCTGGTTTAGACCCAGTTTAACTCTGGTTTCAGTCCAGGTCTAGTCTTGGTTTAGTCCTGGTTCAGTCTTAGTTTAGACCTGGTTTAAACCTGGTTCAGTCCTGGTTTTAGACCTGGTTTTAGTCTGGTTTTAGTCCAGTTCTAGTCTCAGTTCAGTCCTGGTTTAGCCCTGGTTTAGACCCGGTTTTAGTCTGGTCTTAGTCCAGGTCTAGTCTCAGTTTACTCCTGTTTAGTCCTTATTTAGACCTGGTTTAGACAAGGTTTTAGTCTGTTTTTAGTCCAGTTCTAGTCGCGGTTCAGTCCTGATTTAGACCTGTTTTCAGTCTAATTCCAGTCTCTGTTCGGTCCTGGTTTAGACCTGATTTCAGTCCAGTTTTTAGTCCAGCTCTAGTCTGGGTTCAGTCCCACAGATGCACCTTAGGAATCAATCATTATTTTAAGTTTTATTGCAGAAATTGTCTTAAAAATGTAGATTAGAACGTCCTGTATGAGCAAAAAAATCCCAGGTGTCGGAGCCTAAAGCGCAGTTTGAGAAAATGAGATATTATAGATATTAGATTAGATTTTAAAAGTATTAATTATCAATTATTTACTGGTAAAATTAAAGCACGGCAGACAAAAATAACAGAAGACAAACAAAAAAACTGCCAAAGAAATGAACCAGCAGCAATCTTTTCTTTGTAATTACTATTTTTTTTATAAGACATAAACTGAAAAATAAAAAATGCCCTGTCCCCGTCTCATAGATAAACTAAATAAATAGATAAATATGACTTTTCTGTGCTTATCCTCAGAATAAAACGATCCAAACATCACACATCAGGGCTTAAATGTGCAATATGATGTTTTTAATAGTATTGTAGTGTAGCAGTGTCGGGTTCTTGGGTTTTTTTTTTGGTCATTTTTGTGAAAACGAGGTAAATTTACAGCTTTGTGTCCAAGCGCTACGTGACATTACACATGACTGACCTGATTACAGACATTATAGACACTACACGGTGTTTTACCAGTGTTGTGTACCAAGTTCCGGCCAATTCAAGGTTCTTTATTTGTCATTTAAGCATTCGAAAGATGAACGAGAACGAACGAAAGGAGAACGAAATGTGTTCCTCGAAGCCCAGTGACAAAAAGAGACACAAACTATAATAAATAAGCGATATTAAAAGTACATCAAGAGTGTTTAGCAGTTCCAGCAGACAAGTACAAGTAAAAAGTGTGGCAAAATAGAGAGGCAGAGTAAGCAGGAAGTCAGTGTGCACCAATTAAAGCCTCAGGAAATAAACCTGGAGAATAAATTTGGTAAATTTACAGCTGTTCAAACCTGTAAAAAACTGAACTCTCTGCAATTTCAAGTACTACGTGACCTCACACAGCACTGCCCTGATTACGGACCGGTGTTTTTTTCTGATGCAAACACCAGAAAAGTTTGCCGTGTGGAGGCCTGTTCGACCAATCACACGGTTCTTTATACCTGAAGATCTCGCTTTATGCCGCGTTCTCTTGAATGTCGATGAATCCGAGTCAGTTCTCCCGATAACCACTGTACATTTGTTCCATTTCAACAGTCGGGGAAATATGGACACTCAAGTAGGGATGTTAACCGTAACCGTTTGACTGTTGTTTGACCGAATCAACGTCGACCGGTCAAGATTTTTCGACCGTCGGTTAAATGGAACCTACGTAATCGTGCTTGAGCAAAATGAATGACACCGATGTCAAATTTACCTTGTGTGATCCAGTGTTAAAATACAGTATTAGCATCATCGATAATGTGACACCCTCAAGCCTCTTCTACAGGTGAGAAAAGCCAACCTACCGTGCTAACTATGCTAACTGTGCTAACTATGCTAACCGTGCTAACTGTGCCCCGGCCGAGTCTTTCTCTGTGTTTCTGTTTATCTCTACAGGCTTTAGTAGTTTGAGTTTCCACAGAAGCTTTTGTCGTGTAGGCGGCTGTTGGATGTTTTGGCGTTTTATCCTCTCGGTTTTGTGCATATTGTGACTAAAGTCATGATGCTGGGTTAAACTGAGCCTTACGTGTCCGTGTTTAAACGCTTCATGTGGCGTTCACAGACTTGTGCTCCTCAGTCTATAAGCGGCGTCTCTTCGGTCGTTTTCTGAAATGAGCCACGGCGACGTTTCAAATGAGCTTCTGACACTCGACTAACGCCTTTATCTTCAAGTCAAAATGCACGTTATTTCAAGTAGAGAGTAGATTTAGAATAGATTTTAAACTGAAAAGTTCACCGATTTTAACCGATTAACGAGGCTCAGTGGTCAGTCATGATTTTTTTTGTTTTCGCCATCCCTACACCTGAGAAAGTTTAATGTTTATTTTGTTCGTTTCTGAATCTTATACACAGTCTGTAGAACAACATTTGGGACAGGAAACGTATAACTCACTAGATCTACATCCGAATCTCAAAGAATTCGACCCTCTGACTGAAGGTAGTTCACATCTTAGAGTCTGTTCGCTCACGTTAGCTGTTGGCAACTCAATTCTGATGGTTTGACGATTACATGTTCAGAAAAAAACTTGTGTTTACTGTAGGGTGACCATATTTCCGTTTGTGAAAACCAGGACACCTTGGCATGTTGTAGGTTGACCGACTGTATCTGGTCGCTCATTCTGAGTGTACAGACAGCTCCATACTCAGGGATTACGTGACATGCCCCACCACACGTGTGCACCCGGTCAGTCTCCAATGAAAAGCCAGTGAAAACCAGGACATTTCCCTCAAGTTTATTAAAAAAAACGGATGCCCAGGACAGGACGTGAAAACCGGACATGTCCAGGGAAAACCGGACGTTTGGTCACTGTAGTCTACTGTGAAATGATGTGAAAGAAAGTCTAAATCACTACAACGTTTTCAGAAGACACTTTCTCTACACAGGCACAACTCAACACAACCAAAACACATCCAATAAAACCAACTGTGCACCGAACTTTCTCGAGGTGGAGTTCGGTTTTACGCGAATCCCGAACACAACAGAAAGCAGCATTAGTCGTCCAGGTACGGCTCAGTTCAGCAGCTCGATTTGAAACGTTTTTGTGGGCGAGTTTAGGTGTTTAGTCCCACTTTAATTAAGCATGAAGGTGGATTTGAACGATGACTCAAAATGGTAAAAAGTACAAAGCGTGAACACTCGATTTCAACCAAAGACAAACCACAGCAGACCAAAATAAAAGCCAAAACACAAACCAAAACACTGCAAACAAAACACACCACCAGTTTGTACGAAAACATGATCGTACCACAAAAACCGATGAGATGTAAGTTAAAGTTTGGCCAGCGGCAGTGACAGAGCTGATGGGCGGATGCAGGTGGAGCACAGACAGCACAGGAGTAAAGGCGAAGGATTAAACAGGATGCCCTACCTGCTCCGGTGTCCATGAGGTTGGATTGTCCGCGGCGATCGGAGACGAGACGCGACGATCCGGGCATGCTCACGGGCTCCGAGCGAATGGGCTGGATCCTGGAATTTAAATATTAAAATAAACTAAACGGGAGCAAATTATGGGGTCTTTTCTACATGGGTCAAAGGCTTAGTTTAGACCTGGTTTAGATCTGATTTAGGCCTAGTTTAGACCTGGTTTAGATCTGGTTTAGATCTGATTTAGACCTGGTTTAGACCTGGTTTAGATCTGATTCAGACCTGGTTTAGACCTTTTTCAGACCTGGTTACAACCTGGTTTAGATCTGGTAAAGACCTGGTTTAGATCTCTTTTATATCTGGTTTAGACCTGATTCAGACCTAATTTAGACCTGGTTTAGATCTAATTTAGAGCTGGTTTAGACCTGATTTAAACCTGATTCAGACCTGGTTTAGATCTGGTTTAGACCTGATACAGACCTAATTCAGACCTGGTTTAGACCTACTTTATGCCTGGTTTGGACCTGGTTTAGGCCTGAGTTAGACCTGATTTAGACCTGGTTTAGATCAGATTCAGACCTGGTTTAGACCGGATTTAGACCTGGTTCAGACCTGGTTTAGATGTGGTTTGAACCTGGTTTAGGCTTGAGTTAGACCTGATTTAGACCTGGTTTAGACCTGATTTAGACCTGGTTTAGACCTGATTCAGACCTGGTTTAGACCTGATTTAGACCTGGTTTAGACCTAATTCAGACCTGGTTTAGACCTGATTTAGACCTGGTTTAGACCTGGTTTAGACCTGATTCAGACCTGGTTTAGACCTGATTTAGACCTGGTTTAGACCTAATTCAGACCTGGTTTAGACCTGATTTAGACCTGGTTTAGACCTGATTCAGACCTGATTCAGACCTGGTTCAGACCTGATTCAGACCTGGTTTAGACCTGATTTAGACCTGGTTTAGAGACCTGGTTTAGACCTGATTCAGACCTGATTCAGACCTGATTCAGACCTGCTTTAGACCTGGTTTAGACCTGGTTTAGACCTGATTCAGACCTGATTCAGACCTGATTCAGACCTGATTCAGACCTGCTTTAGACCTTTTGTAACTGTTTAATCAGCCCTGTGTCTATCTTCCAAAAGTGCCATGTTTTTGTTGAACTTCCCAGAGAAAAGAGCAGGAACTAAACCATAACCCTTCAACCCCGCGTCTGTACCTGAGGCTCTGCAGGTCCATGTCGTCGGTGTCGAAGTCCAGAAGAGGCTGCTGGACCTCGGAGGGGCCCGGGGTCTGCAGCACCGAGGACGAGGAGATGACCGAGGAGGAGGAGGAGATGACGGTGGTCTGACCCGAAGGGTGGAGGGTCTTAAACTGGAACTGAGGCCCCATCCACAGACGCCGGTGAGGTCCAGTGTGGGTCACGATCTCCACCTGAGACAGAGCAGAGGGTGAGGGACACTATTGTCTCTGTAGGGAAACATGTCCTCTGCATTTGACCCATCCTTCAGTGTCTCTGGGTTAAATCTGTCAGGAGCAGTGGGACCATCTCCAGACCTTGAGGAGGGATTATGACAGACAGAGAGCGCAGGAGAAAAGGTCAGGTACACTTTTGTGTCTGTGGAGACGTTTGTCCTCTGCATTTGACACTTTCCTCAGTGTCTCTGGGTTAAATCTGGCTTGATCAGACTAAACCAGAACTTAAATAAAGAAGAAATCAGGAGGAAAAAATGAGTAGTTTAGAGCCCCAACCTCCAATTCTACTTGTAGAAAAATTTGCGTCGAAATAACATGCGTTTCTATGGGACGAAGCTTTGACTAAAATATTGTAATTCCGGAAAATATCAAATAAGAGGGTTTCAACTTTAACCTTTAAACTCCGGGTGCAGGTGTATAGTTGTATATTTGTATATTTTGATAAATAAGTGTTGGTTCCAAATAAACGTCGAGTCTAATGTTCATGCTGAAGACAGAAGTCGAGCTGCAGCAACTCTACACAAACCAAACTTAAAACCACACGGCTCATTTGCATAAACTATAAGAGCTGAAAAAAACAGCTGCTCCTCCTGATGCGGTGGATGAAAGTTCTCGCTCTGCTGCTCCACACTCACCGCGTCCGTCGTTTGTTTTGCTAAAGAAACGTCTGCGTGTTACGGGAGGGTTTGAACGACTTTCTGTAATTCAGGAGTCGCTTTCAAATGTGGGAAACTCTCTCCGCTCATCAATATTTTGTTGTAACATTTAAAATGAACGCGCCTACGTCTGTATAGAACGTCGCCTAAATTATATTCATAGTGGTTAAAAGAATTTTAGATCCAGATTTTCCCAATTTTCCTGAGGAGGAAGGAATTAATCGCCCCAAATCACCGCCTGATCTCAAATAAAGGCCTGGTCTGTTTAGTGATTGAAACAAAAAACGCCCCGACTCTTTATTTGGTATTTTACGGTATGTGAAATGAGTATATGATGGCTCTCTGGGTTTGTCCCTTCCTTTAGTGTGTCTGATGTAACCCCCGTCTCCAAATCCCATGCAAATATCTCCTCCTCCTCTGCAATACCATTGGACCCGCCACAAGTGGCGCTGTGTGATAAAAATGACAGAGCCCCGAGCCACTTCCTGTCTCCACTTCCTGCTCCCGGCTGTGGACTGTAGCGCGTGGCAGAGGCTGCACAGAACCGCCCGCGGTACTCTGAATTCTCCTCAAAAAATTCTCAAACTCAATGGTGAGTGACCCAAGAGTTTATTTTATATAATTAATTTGTTAAAAGCTTGCTAACTAGCGCAAAAACGGCTAAATTAAGTAAAATAATAACTTCCGGGTTGCCGCGAATCAACTTCTCTGAACGTTTTCGGCTCTCTTGAGTTTTGTTTTGAGATTAGAAACTCAAGAGAGCAGTTTAAAATTATGCACGGTCTGTATCGGACATTGTTTAATTATGTCTATAATGACATTTCTTTTCTTTTTTCCTTTTACTGATGCTAATGGTACAAACCCATTGAAATTGATTCATTACATGTCTTGTAGTTTAGCTGGTAATGGAGATTATAAATATATATATAGTGTTGCGCAACTGAACTTTATTGTTTTTGTTTTGAATTTGGATGAATTAATTAATTCAAATACAATGCAATGATTACTTTATAAAAGGAATAATAATACTATGAAATGTAACCGACAAAGTAACTGAGTAACTGACTTGTGATATTGTTTTTTTACCTTTGTCACAGGTCAGGTTTTTTGTGTACCATGAACTCTGATTCCTCGTTCTGAGGTGGCGAGCTTAAGACAGAACAAACTACGAACTGGTAGGGTCTTTCTGTTTCCCTCCCTTATTATCCGGACTCGGATTATTTTTGTTTTGGATCATTCTCACGATGAACAATTTTTTTGCCTGAAATGGATTACTTGTGTTGAACCTTTACATTTTCGTTTCCATTTTAAACTCAACCGAGGGTTACAAACCTCAACAGATGGACTTGGAACTGATCAAAGTAAAAAAAACTTTGATGTAAAACTTGAAAAAAAAAGACTTGAGCTAAAGTTTTTTTGTGGTCTTGTGCCACACTATTCATTCCAATTATTTATTTTGTTAGTTTTCCCTGTACCTTCTCAATTATTTAATATATTCAGTTAAACTTATTTCTGTCTCTTGTGTGTTTCCATTCTCCCCAAGCTCCCATAACGAATCTGGTATTTTCTGTCAGTCACATGCATCCCATTGTATAACTCAGCCTTAATGTTTTAGCTTCCCAAAATTTAAGTTAGCGTACATCGTTACACGTGGCGAGCTAGCCAGGAGCTTGTTGGTGAATGAAACTGTTATTACTGGTGAATAAGATTGTGTGGGCACTTTTTGTATTTTGGGTACTACATTATGGATTTCTTTGAAAAATCAGGGTTCAATATCATGAATTGTGTAACTGTTTCTGGTGTGAGTCATACAACTAAAGATGATGAAATACTTGATGTTTTGAAACAGTATGGTAAATTCAAAATACTTTATGTTGAGGATAAAGAATCAAAATTTTATAAAAACCTGATCATTGAGTATAAATGTGACGCTGCAGTTCGCGAAATTAAGAAAATATTACCGTACACGCATGTTTCTGAGGACGATCCTGCCCTCATATTTTACGTTACATTAACTCGCACTGAAAGTACAGTCCCAGCCGGGAGTGAGGCTCCCCCTGACTACATGAATGAACTGAGACACTTTGCAAGACGGAGTGGAAAACCATTTGAAAATATATTACAAGATGTGATGTCACAGATCAGTCAACACTTGGAGAATGTGGAGCCATCTGGTGGAGGAGATGACTTTGTGCAAATAGTGGAACCGGCACCTCCCTTGCCTGGCCAGCAGGGAGTGCCGATGGGAGCAGTCACTTACCCACAACAACAAGCACAATCTCAGAGTCGTTACTCACCTGAACAACCACAAAGCTTCTCACAGGAAAATCTCAATCCACCTCAAGTACAGAAGATGGTGGTAGAACATATTGTGAGAACAGAAGAACTTGCATCACATCCATTATCTACATTCAGACTCCGTCCATTTTCCGGCAAAGTGCCCAGACCACCCAACGAATCTGATTATGAAAGCTGGCGATCTCATATTGACCTTTTATTGGCTGACGTAAACTTACCACCGCTGCATGTGACCGGGAAAATAATTGGAAGTCTAAACTCGCCTGCTGCTGACGTCGTGAAAGGCCTGAGACCTGATACACATCCATCTGTTTACTTAAATGTACTGGACTCTGCCTACTCCACAGTGCAGGATGGAGAAGAATTGTTCGCACAATTCCTAAATACTCTGCAAGATCATGGCGAAAAACCTTCCAGCTATTTACAAAGACGACTGTTATCATTGAACACTGTGGTGAAGCGAGGTGGAGCTGCAGCTATGGACATTGACAAGCACTTGTTGAGACAGTTCTGCAGAGGGTGCTGGGATAATGACATCATAAGCAAACTGCAACTGGAACATAAGCGAGACCATCCCCCAGCATTCTCTGAACTGCTTCTCCTTGTGAGAACTGAAGAGGACAGAAAACAAGTTAAGGAGAGCTTAATGAAGAGACACATTAGTACAACTAAGCACCATGCGACTCTTCACACTCAAAGCACCTGTCCTACCTGTCCTTGCACTCATCAACATGACACTACTTCAATCAATGAACTGAAAAAACAAATGGAACAACTGCAGCAACAAATGTCGGCACTTCTCGCTAAAACCAACCAGTGCACCAAGACCCCCAAGACCAGCAAACCACTTTTCCAGGCACAAGGTGGCAGCAAACCCCAGAAGACCCGTCCACGACCGGGGTTTTGCTTCAGATGCGGCGAAGATGGTCACATCGCCACGGCATGCAGCCACCCAGCCAATCCATTACTTGTTCAGCAAAAGAAACAACGACTACAACAAAACCAAGCCCAGTGGGAACAAAACAACCGAAAGACACAGTCAAACTAGGACCAGTCTCTCCTGCGGGACAAGCAGAGGCTGTGTCCAACCACTGTCCCAAATATGAACCACGACAACACTTCAAGTCATTACCGAGGGGACTTATTGGTACTAAATGCACAGCACAAATTATCATCAAGAACACTCCAGCAAACTGTCTCTTGGACACTGGCTCACAAGTCACCACTATTCCAGAATCATTTTACAACTCACATCTGTCAGATCATCCACTTCTACCTCTGGATGACCTTCTTGAAGTTGAAGGAGCCAACGGTCAAATGGTCCCTTACCTTGGATACATTGACCTGGACCTCACTTTCCCTCCAGACTTCCTCGGAACTCCAGTTGACGTCGCAACATTAGCTCTGGTGGTGCCTGACATCAAAACTCATCAGCCTCTTGTCCTCATTGGTACCAACACGCTGGACACTGTTTATAATGAATGCAATCCAAATTTCAGTCCTGTTCCCTATGGTTATCGCACTGTCCTGAAGATCCTTGAACAAAGACACAATCTCCACAAAGAAGAACATCAAGGAGTGGTGAAGCTCAACACTGTCCTCCATACACCATTCCAGCTGGACAAACAGTTATTCTCGAAGGAACCACATTCGCCGTCATCTGCAATCAGAAAAATCAATCATGGTTGAACATCCCAAGTCATTTCACTTACCTGGTGGGTTAATGATCCAGTCCTGCCTCGTCAACTATTCCAGTCAGCATCGGTCCTCTTGCCAGTGCCAGTGACAAATGAAACAGACCACGACATCATCTTACCTGCTCATGCACTGCTTGCAGAAATCAGCGCCTTTCAGTCCGTGTCCTGTGTTTCACGACCCAGTCCAGAATCCACATCGATACTTTGCCAAAACCACTGTTGAGTACAACTTTGGAAACTCACCTCTTTCTCCTGAGTGGAAAACCGGATAATACAAAAACTCAACAGCATTCCAGAAGTGTTTGCTAAACATGATCTTGATTTTGGCAGAACCAATCATGTAAAGCATCAAATTAAGCTCCACGACCCAACACCATTCAAGCAGAGACCTCGACCAATTCATCCTCAAGACCTTGGCGCTGTCAGAAACATCTGCAAGAGTTACATGATTCTGGTGTTATCAGAGAATCCGACTCTCCTTTCGCCTCACCAATTGTGGTTGTAAGGAAGAGAAAAAGCGGAGTGTCAGACTCTGTATTGATTACAGGAAGCTTAATTTGCAAACAATAAAGGATAACTTACGCTTTACCTAAGCTTGAAGATACATTCACAGCGCTCACAGGATCTCAATGGTTTTCAGTATTGGACTTGAAATCTGGCTATTATCAAATCGAAATGGGCGAACAGGACAAATCAAAAACTGCTTTTGTGTGCCGCTTGGGTTTTGGGAGTTTAATCGAATGCCCCAAGGGGTCACAAATCGCCATCTACGTTTCAGCGTTTAATGGAAAAATGCGTCGGAGAAATGAACCTGAAAGAGGTGCTCGTATTTATTGATGATCTCATTGTGTGTTTGCACCTCGCTGGAGCAACATGAGGAAAGACTAATGAGAGTCTTAAACCGTCTTAAGGAGTTTGGACTTAAGCTCTCTGTTGAAAAATGCACCTTTTTCCAGACCTCTGTTAAGCTATCTCGGGCACATCGTGTCAAAGAGCAGCGTTGAAACTGATCCTGACAAGGTTGAAGCATTAAGATCCTGGCCTGTTCCGAAAAACCTCAAAGAACTCCGCTCATTTCTTGGTTTCTCCGGATATTACAGGAGATTTGTCAAAGGCTACTCAACCATCGTAAAGCCACTTCATGAACTCACTGCTGGATATCCGCCATTGCAAAAGAAATTCAAACCCTTGGTCAACTCAGCACAATATCTCAATCCAAAAGAACCATTTGGGGGTCGTTGGACAGCTGCTCATCAAGAAGCATTCAAAACCATAAAAGACAAACTCACGTCTGCTCCAATACTTGCCTTCGCTGATCCAAGAAGCCCTACTTGTTGCACACGATGCCAGTTCCACGGGCTCGGTGCTGTCTTATATCAAGAGCAAGAAGGGCAGAAGAGAGTTATAGCCTATGCCAGTAGGGGCCTGTCTCGGAGTGAGTCGAGGTACCCAGCACACAAGCTGGAGTTTCTAGCCCTAAAATGGGCAGTGACAGAGAAATTTAGCGACTATCTGTATGGCACTTCCTTCACCGTTGTGACCGACAGTAACCCGTTGACTTACCTCCTCACGTCTGCCAAGCTCGATGCAACAAGTTACCGCTGGTTATCTGCTCTCTCAACATTTTCATTCAAGATCATCTATCGGCCTGGCAAGCAAAACACTGATGCAGACAGTCTTTCACGTAAACCCCACGAAAAACTCCCAACTGATCTATTGTCAGAAAAAGAACAAGAACGCATCATCAAGTTTGCGGAACAACATCTCGAATCACCAAATGTCATAACTATTGACCAACATACTGTACAAGCTCTTTCTGACCGGCATCTGATCGGTAGTGCACCCAACTCACCTCCTGAACATGCTCTTGTCCATTCATTATCCATGACAACCACCGGCCTACCGGACAGCTTCACTGCTGACGAGCAGTTTGCGTCCTCTGGCTTCACAACTGAGCCCTGTTGACATTGGCAGCAAGCAACGAGCTGATCTATTCTGAGCCATGTCATCGCACAGCTGGAGACTGGAATTTCACCACCACCCTCTCTCAGAGAACAGCTGCCAGAGCTGCCCTCCTTCTCTGAGACCTACATCGGTTGGAGCTCCATGACAATATCCTCGTGCGGAGAAGGCAACTTGGCGACCAGCTCCAATATCAGCTTGTGTTACCCCTAGAATGTCGCTCAGATGTACTCTTCAGCTTACATGATCAGCTGGGTCACATGGGCATAAGCGCACCTTGGATCTTGTCGGAACAGATTCTACTGGCCACACATGGCCAATGATGTCAGACAAAGATTAAAACATGTGAGAGATGCATTAAGAGGAAGCACTACCTGACAAAGCCGCACCTTTGGTCAATATTAAAACTTCACATCCACTTTCGAACTTGTCTGTATTGATTTTCTGACATTGGAACCTGACAGAAGCAAAACAAAAGATATCCTGGTTATCACAGATCACTTCACAAAATACGCCGTTGCCATACCTACCCGAACCAAAAGGCCAAAACTGTTGCAAAAAGTCTTTGGGAAAACTTCTTTGTACACTACGACATTCCACAGAAGATCCACAGTGACCAAGGTACAGATTTGAATCCACGAACAATAAAGGAACTGTGTGCACTGGCAGGCATCCACAAAATCAGAACCACTCCATATCATCAAGAATCCCGTTGAAAGATTCAATAGGACATTGCTGGACATGCTCGGAACACTGGCAGAACAGGAAAAATCACACTGGAAGGACTTTGTTAAGCCACTGGCACATGCTTACAATTGCACCAAAAATGACTCACGGATTCACCCCATATGAACTCATGTTTGGGCGCCAACCCACGACTCCCCCATCGATCGTTTTCGGCTTGCCCATGGGGAAACCCGGCCTCAACCATTCCGATTATGTTCAAAAGCTCAAGACTCAACTTGAGAAAAGTTACAAGTTGGCAGCTGAAAATGCAGAAAAGATCATGCTCAAGAACAAGATACGTTTTGATCGCAAAATCATTGAATCACAACTTCAAGTGGGAGATCGTGTTCTTGTGCGTAATGTCAAACTAAGGGGAAAGCATAAAATTGCCGACAAATGGGAATCCGACATCTACCTGGTGGTCAAGAAAGCAGAAAACTTACCTGTGTACACGGTGAGACCAGAACAAGCAGTGAAGCCATTAAGAACTCTCCACAGAGACCTACTGTTACCATGTGGTTTCTTACCTTCCACATCGCAAGTCCAGCCAGTTCCTGTGAAAAGACCTGCCGAAACTGCACCTTCTCCAACAGAACCTGAAGAAGAACAGTCTGATGAAGAGAACCTGTCAACACACTGGTACACTCCACTCACCTGTGACTCAACCCGTTCTTCCACCTTCGTGAATGTACCAGAGCCTCAATCAGAACCTGTTCCTTCGCAAAACTCACCTGAACGGGAGATCGAGATCCTACCTGAATTGCCTTCAAGTCCTGAAATGCACTTACCTCCTGACTTACCTGCTGAAACTGCTTCACCTGCCGACCCTGTCTACCTACCTGTTGAACCTGTTCCCAGTGTTGAGACCAACTTACCTGCTTCACCTGCTGACCTGAACTTACCTGAAATATCTACCTCAGCTCCTGATTCACCTGAAATAGTCACTGAATTAAACTCATTTGATTCTGAACATCACTCATTTGCCTCTGAAGTGGATCAGCCAGAGCAGCTCCACAAGAACAAAGGCGTCCACCTGACCGTCTCCAATATGGTCGACTGGGCCCAACCCATACTCAAGGCGTCAGAACTCTCTTTGACGGACTAGGCAAAGTCCTGTCACTTGCCATTTTGGATGGGGACGTTGCAGATCTTCCTTGCACCCCTGGCCAGCCACCTAGAAGCTGACAGTCCAGTCCATGTACGAGGACGTACATGAGGTCAGGAGGGGACCCTGTAACCCCCGTCTCCAAATCCCATGCAAATATCTCCTCCTCCTCTGCAATACCATTGGACCCGCCACAAGTGGCGCTGTGTGATAAAAATGACAGAGCCCGAGCCACTTCTGTCTCCACTTCCTGCTCCCGGCTGTGGACTGTAGCGCGTGGCAGAGGCTGCACAGAACCGCCCGCGGTACTCTGAATTCTCCTCAAAAAATTCTCAAACTCAATGGTGAGTGACCCAAGAGTTTATTTTATATAATTAATTTGTTAAAAGCTTGCTAACTAGCGCAAAAACGGCTAAATTAAGTAAAATAATAACTTCCGGGTTGCCGCGAATCAACTTCTCTGAACGTTTTCGGCTCTCTTGAGTTTTGTTTTGAGATTAGAAACTCAAGAGAGCAGTTTAAAATTATGCACGGTCTGTATCGGACATTGTTTAATTATGTCTATAATGACATTTCTTTTCTTTTTTCCTTTTACTGATGCTAATGGTACAAACCCATTGAAATTGATTCATTACATGTCTTGTAGTTTAGCTGGTAATGGAGATTATAAATATATATATAGTGTTGCGCAACTGAACTTTATTGTTTTTGTTTTGAATTTGGATGAATTAATTAATTCAAATACAATGCAATGATTACTTTATAAAAGGAATAATAATACTATGAAATGTAACCGACAAAGTAACTGAGTAACTGACTTGTGATATTGTTTTTTTACCTTTGTCACAGGTCAGGTTTTTTGTGTACCATGAACTCTGATTCCTCGTTCTGAGGTGGCGAGCTTAAGACAGAACAAACTACGAACTGGTAGGGTCTTTCTGTTTCCCTCCCTTATTATCCGGACTCGGATTATTTTTGTTTTTGGATCATTCTGCGATGAACAATTTTTTTTGCCTGAAATGGATTACTTGTGTTGAACCTTTACATTTTCGTTTCCATTTTAAACTCAACCGAGGGTTACAAACCTCAACAGATGGACTTGGAACTGATCAAAGTAAAAAAAACTTTGATGTAAAACTTGAAAAAGAGACTTGAGCTAAAGTTTTTTTTGTGGTCTTTTGCCACACTATTCATTCCAATTATTTATTTTGTTAGTTTTCCCTGTACCTTCTCAATTTATTTAATATATTCAGTTAAACTTATTTCTGTCTCTTGTGTGTTTCCATTCTCCCCAAGCTCCCATAACGAATCTGGTATTTTCTGTCAGTCACATGCATCCCATTGTATAACTCAGCCTTAATGTTTTAGCTTCCCAAAATTTAAGTTAGCGTACATCGTTACACTGAGTTAAATCTGTCAGGAGCTGTGGGACCATCTCTAGATCTTGGTCTAGTCTTGGTCAGGTCTACATTAGCTGGAGGATTTGTCCTGTCGTGCATGTTTTGGGTTGATGGGGTAAACCAGAATGCCTAGGTTAAAGGTTAAAGAGGGAATATTATGATAAAATTGACTTTTTGGAGCTTTCTACCATGTTAAAATGCCACTGTGTCGTCAAAAACACGCCTGAAGAGGTTTTCTGAATAATTTGTGCTTGTTTAAGTGATCTTGTGGTCCATCCTGGGCACTATTCGACCTCTCTTTATGGTTACCACTGCAGTACGATTGTGTACAAGGCTCATGTAACCAGGAAGCCCTCCTCAAAATCCCAGAGACACAATTACAAATACTCACGTCACTGTAATTTAGTTGATTTTTTTGGGTAATTGCATTATTTTGAGTAGATTTTAGAAGAACCGAGTAAAATTCAAGCCAATTCTAGTGTCAAAAATGGAACTAATTTAACATTTCAGTACATTATTTTGGGCAAATATAACATTTCCAAACCAACAAAAGGTAAAATCCAGATACTGTTCATCCTGGTTCATACGGGGTTCGTCTTGGTTTAGATGTTTAATTCCTCCTCAGACTTTAATGCTCTGAGTCGTGAGGTCCCTGTCGTCCCCGTCGTCCTCACAGGCGTCGCATAACCCGTCCTGACACCGTGAGCGAGCAGAGCGAGTGCAGACGCTCCACAGAGATCAGGAAGAGTTTCACAGGCCCGACTCTAACGTCCATTTATATTTAAAGTCCTGTGTTATATTAACCCGTTTAGAACCAGGAGGAAACATTGTGTCTGTATTTCTGAACGTCCCAAACATCACAAATTATGAAAAACCAGAAAACATCACCACGTGTAGCACTTTTTTTGCGTAGGTTTTCAACATTTGCAGTAAAATTACACACACAAGGTAACAACCGCGTAATAAACCTTTCTTAAAATGAACATTAGGCTGGACAAATTTGCATAAAAAAACAGTACGATATATTAATTTCATGTCACCAAGAGCCACAAATCCTGCTTTAATGAGTGAACATTAGAAAGCCAAGAGTAGGGTGACCACATTTTAAAAATAATCAAATGGGACACACTCGGGTTGGGATGTTTGGCATAAGGGTCAATGACATGACGCTGTTCAACTGCAATTTCCGCAGTTAAAAGGTTCAAATTTCATAATAATTCAGCACATTTCTGTAGCACCTCTGACCTCCAGGGAACCAAATCATTTTTTCATAAATCCTGAGTTATTCTGCATGTTTTTTGTGCTTAAAGTGTTAAAATGTCATGTGGTGCGACCGTGTATCATGTGGTGCCACTAATAACAGCAGGAATTTTAATCACAGACAAAGTCGACTTGGGTGAATGGTTCTTTTTTCTTCATTTTTCTTCATTTTCCAGGGCAGTAGTTTGTTCATTAAACACAAGCAGGCGACTGTCAAACTGGAGCAAAAGAAAATATCAATATGCATTAAAAATCTAAAGAAACGCAACAGTTTGTTTCTGTACACTTCATATTACTCACAACTTAGATTAAAATCCCAACCACGTTTTAGAAAATAAAACAGTTTTAAGGTTATTCTCGGTCATTTTACACTAAAAATGCTTCATATAAACGTTAAACACAGATTTATGCTCCTGACACTGGAAATATTTGAAAAAGTTCAATAGAAACTAATTTTTTTTTTTTTATATATTTTAGAATTTGTCTGTTGAAAATCCTTATACGTCAATGACCCATAAATAAAAGAGTGTGAATCATTGTGCATTCTCGTGTCAGTCATGATCTGAGGGACCTTTTTGTTGCTTTATGCTCATTTCCAAATGCGGTTTTCTTTATTTTGACAATTTATGTTAATTTTTACTGTTGACGGGGATGAGATTGGTCAAAAATTGTGACAGTCCTGGTTTAGATCTGGTTTAGTCCTGGTTTAGTCTTAGTTTAGTCCTGGTTTAGATCTGATTTAATCCTGGTTTAGTCTTAGTTAGGTCCTGGTTTAGATAAAACTGGTCAAAAATAGGGACACTTGGGACATTTCTTGTATAAAACTGGGACAAATCAGTGGTTTTGGATAAATCTGCTGGGACAGGGGACACAGGGCTCAAAACTGGGACTGTCCCGGGGAAATAAGAACGTCTGTCCACCCTGGATGAGCTTGAAAGTTAAATATTGACTAGAATTACTCGTTGTTGAATGTTTAATTTAATGAAAGGAACATGTAAGTGCAAATACGTCAGTACAGACTCGTGTGTGGGACAGTTCTAACCATGTTCCTCTTACAGTCTCGGCGGTCTAGACCTTTATCCTGGTATTACGCCCTCGCCACCTCCCGCTCTGCCCCTGCCTCCTCCGACACCCCCGTCACTCCTCATTATCTCTACTCCTCCCTGGTCTCTCACCTCCACCAGGACGACACGACCAACGCTCACGCCTTCTCCTCCTCTGTCACACGAGAGGAGGGTACGAGGTCTGTCACAGCTGCAAATGAGGACAGAGGAGAGGGCGAGGAGGGAGGAGACGACGCAAGAGAGAGAAGGAGAGGAAAGAGGGAGAAGGACGGAGATGAAGGAGAGAAACGGGGGAGTTTAAAGTGGAACTCGGGCACGTTTGAACCTAAAGTCCGTCGCTAGAAGTGGTGGGATTCTATCAGGAGCCAAAAAACGGCACAGATCAGTGTTTCCTCGGTGGACAGTGACACTGTGACAGTGAGTCTGTCAAGGCAACAAACTAGTGTAGTGATGGGGGCAAGTTCTGAACACCACTTTAACCCATCTGACAACAGCCACGAGTCTAACAAACAAAACGCTCTGCCTGGTTCACTCATTAGTGTCTGGAAACGTTAGAAAACAACTTTATAAGCACCTCACACTTCCCTCTGCTGATTTCCCACTGCACAGGCCAAAGCCCAAAAGACTCAATCACCGATGTCGTTTCTAATCCCGTTTATTTACGAGTCAATTATATTAAAATGCTAAAAAAAATACATTCCTAAACCATTTTCTTTCAACAACATTCAGTTTCTCTTCATCTTCACCGTCAGTAGTCGATTTTCACCTGTTGCTTCTGGCGAATCGAGCCTCTCGCCGCCGCTGGGGCTTTGGCATGTAATAACCAACATGTGAAATTATCTGTTATATAAGTCGCACCTGAGTATAAGTCGCAGGGAACACTCAAACCATGAAAAAAGCGCAACTTATAGTCCAAAAAATACGGTATAAACACTCATATCTATCAGAAAATGAGCTAAAAATAGTGAAATGATCTGTCCGTGCAGCAACGATCATTTTACCGGACAAGTTCTCTTCAAATAAACGAGCTCTAGACGAGAATGAAGCCGTCTCAGAACGAGTAAATTAATAATAAACCTGAAAACGAGATGAACAACATGATATAAGTGTTAAAATCTGGGCAGTGAGGAGCGAGATCGTCCGTCTGTCACCTCGAGTGTGACGTGCGGCAGACGCTCGGGGCCCTCGCGGCCGTGGAGCTGCAGACGTGAGTTTAGATGAAAACCCCGCGGCGTTCAGACTGCACAGACTGAACACAGCCCCGACACGCTCACGTTAAACACTCTCTGCGCCCGAGAAGGTGCTTAAAAATATGCGAGGGAGTCCAGAATATGTTTATGTCACAGCTTCAGACGGAGGGCAGGGGTCCGTGCGGGAGATTCACTGTTTTTACATCATAATATCAGGACTTAAAGTGCTGAATAATGGCTGAACTTTCTGAAGGAGGTTAAAAAGGAGGAGCAGAGGAGAAGGTCAGATGGAACAGAAGATGCAGAGGAGAGATGATGTATTATTAGTTTTGCTTCAGCCTCAGCTCTGACTCTTAAGTGTGCTGCATTTGAGATCATACATTATCCCATATATTATAGATGCGGTGGAATTATTTATGTTTTAAAGTGAGTGTTACCTGTCCACACCAGAGCACAGACCAGGGGAATTATCCAGACTCCAACAGGACCAAGCTCCGACTTTACTCCAACAAACACCACTCTAACCTGGCAGCCATTTTAGTCTCATTTTTATTATTATATTCTTCTCATTTTCCATTTTATTATCATTACAGTGAAGCTAAACGCAAATTTCACAAACTTTCGACAACTGTGTGATACAATTTTAAAGACTAAAACTATTTTTGTCTTTAAAACTGATGTTTATAGCACAAAATTGCATAAAATCTCTGAGTTCAGCGTTATAAGTGGCAACTGGAAGTGGAGTCATGCGGGCAAAGTGCAAAAAAGAGCAGTTTCGCAGCATAAAATCAGATTAAATTCATGATCGACGCCATTTTGAGGACATTTTACCATTCAAAAGATCAAGTTTTTAACAATAGCACGAGTCCTGATTGTTTGCGAGTTGTACGTTTGCTTCTTAACATGAAAAAATCGCTTCGCTTTGCCTGGAATGTTCCACAGTACGGCTTTACACTTTTAAATCTCCATGGAGACAAGCAGCCCAGTTGCAGGTCAGAATGCCTGTTATTCAAAGCATTATTTAGAGCGGTAAAACTTTTTTTAAAAAGTGAATAAATGCAAAATATTTTTTAAAAACAGTTCCACGCTGCACCATTAAACTATTATTCGACTTTAATTCTTATGTTTATACCACAAATAAACACAAATTCAATCTTTTAAAAGTGTTTAGAGGAGGAAACGGAAATGGTCACAAAGGTATAGCCCAAAATTCAAGCAAAGTTATTCTAGTTTTGTGGCGTAACGTTAGATTAGGACGTTATGTTTGTGATAAAAACTGTAAAAATACCACTTTTAATGGAGTCTGGCCCTGTTCATTTGGTCCAGTGCTGAAGCGTATTGCGTTTACAGGACTTTTTGCCGTTCAAAAGGCAGAGCACACAGAGTTCTGGCTGTTTTTTGCGTTGGTTCTGACCTGGGAGAGCCACTCCTCGTCGTCCGGCCCGCTGTGGTCGGAGGACAGACTGTCTGAGGACTCGTGTCTGGTGATGGGCCCCGGGCTCCCAGGAGGCATCGCTGGAACAAAAACAAACACGTTTATTAGAAAACAGGGACTCAAACAGGCACTTTGTAGAAAACAGGGACTAAAACAGGCACTTTGGATTAGAAAACAGGGACTACGAGGACCGTAGCTCACGTGGAGACAAGAGAAAATGGAGTTTGAGTTACTGAATAAAAGATAAAAACCAACAGAGAGTCGACAGTTCTGCAGCTTAGACGTCCGCTCTGGTCTCATAAGGACATTTCTCATCCACTTTTCACATTTTAAAGTTTAAAGGCACAAAGTTAGAATTCGGTTAAACCTAAAATGTGCCTCTCCGTCTCTAATTCTTGTTGAAATAACCTCAAATTTTCACAGAATGTACAGAAACAGATCAAGATTCATACAGATATTTAATGTTTTTATGTTTGCACACAGTCACCCAAGACCCAAAAGCGCTTTGAGTTGCATTTTTGTATGAAAAACGCTCGATAAATAAAGTTTGATTGACTAATTGATTGAAGACTGTGCAGCTTCAATGCAAAATTTGGAAAAAACTTTGCCAACTGGGAAACAAATTCGGACTCGGTACCAAAAATGTAAAGAGGAAGGCTGATTGTGCAGGGCTAAAGGTTCAAACGTTTTTCATCGAGGGCCACATTAAAACACAAACCAGTGTGAGGGTCGATCGAGGGTCATAGACTGAGGGTCAGAACAGTGAATAATTCAAATCTGTGCGTTTATAACAGGTTTGAATGACTCTCCAGACCTTTGTTCAGGCTCAGACCCTCAAAAGGACACATGAAATTTGCTTGGATTTCAAAAACATGCAGTAAAAAGTTCCCCGGGCCGAAGTTTAAACATGCCTGTGCTCGACCAGTGTTATCGTCATCACTGAGCTGGACTTAGTCATTTTCGAGATCGTCGCTTTCAAAATTAAGTCAAATTTTTCGGTCCTATAATAAATTTATGACGTTCAGCACCTAAACTGTCCAGTTTCATTGAGCTGGACCGAGTATTTTCAAGATAATCGCTTTTAAAATGATGTCACATTATTTGTCACCCTGTATAACAAAATAATACAATATGTTATTTTCTGATGTTTTAATGTTTCCTCATCGCAAACAGACCTGGAGTTTTGCTTTGTTTCATTCACACATGTTTTTTTTCTGCATATTTAGTTCTTCTTTCAAATGAAACGTGCACCAAAGTTCTTGTAGAGCTGCAAATGCAAAACAGCAAAATGAAAGTGAAAAAACGCTCTCAGACGGCCGATGTCCAAAAGTGTTTCGGCAAAAAAGCTTTCATCAGATCAAGAAAAATGAAGAAAAATGATCTGACGAGGGCTTTTTTTGCCGAAACGTTATTAAAAAATACAAAAAGCCTCTGTACATCACTCATCTGAGTGCTGTTATTTCACTTTTATGATGAGTTCTTTGCTCAAACTCTTATTTCAGTCCTGGTGTTGCCGATCTCCACTCACTACAAAAAAGGATTTTCTAGCAAAGTTAAACTGACTTGAATTAAGCAGATTCGTGTTAAGAGACCAATTTGAAGGTTTTTTTACTTAATAAGATGAGATTTTTTTTTACTTGTTTCCAGATATTTCATCCTGATTTATCTTATCTACATATTACAACTTATTCTAAGCACTTTTTATATTAACTCAGTCCAGGTTAAGCCTCTTTAACTTCCTCCTCAAACCAATAAGGTGAAAAATCTTAATAAACACTTGAAACTCGTGTTTTCTGCTTAGAACAAGATTCATATTTCGTCTTGTTTTAAGAAAACTTTGTAAGTGAAAATTTCTTGCTGCACTGGCAGAAAATTTCACTTAAAATAGGGCATTTTTACCTCAAAATTTGTATTTTTTTCTTATTTTTTGATAGCAGTGCTGAACAAACTGTCAACAAAGCAGCTGTTAACTTAAAAACAAGGTGGAGCAGAGCATTTTGAGCTTTGCGGATGTAAAAATAAGAATAAAAAGTCACTCAAACGTGCGTGAACGAAGCAAAACACAACTCCAGGTCTGTTTTCGAGGCGGCAACAGGATTAAAACACACGACTTAAAGCTCACGAGAGTCCGTTTTGCGTCACGTCGTCGCCTCGGTCTGGTAAAACCCGGCGCACGAGGTGAAGTCGTTCCCGTAAACTCCCTGTGACGGCTCCGAGCGCGGCTCCGGGGCCCCGGCGTGTCCGGGGAAATGGGAGCTGACAGGAGCTTTACACAAGAGCACTGGACTCTATTAGGCTGAGCGCTCGCCGAGGGGCCGCATCAATACGCCGTCACTGTAATCACGCATGTGAGGGCCCCGTCGCCGCGGCTAATGGACGAGTATGGACAGGTACCGCAGTGTGGCTTTAAAGTGCATGTGACAGCACAGCCTACTCATTTCACTAAAACATAATTACATCGTTATGTCTGAGATTTTACCCCGAATCGCGTCTATAATTTGACTTTCTGGTTAAAAACGGGCAGCAGATGCGACACGGACGTGATTTCGGAACCGTTATCAGGCCAAAACGTGAAGAAAAAGAAATAACGAGACTTTTATTTTGTTAAAAGAAGATTTAAACGGTCCAAAAATGCCTTTTCGGAACCGTTATCAGGCCAAAACGTGAAGAAAAAGAAATAACGAGACTTTTATTTTGTTAAAAGAAGATTTAAACGGTCCAAAAATGCCTTTTCGGAACCGTTATCAGGCCAAAATGTGAAGAAAAAGAAATAACGAGACTTTTATTTTGTTAATAGAAGATTTAAACGGTCCAAAAATGCCTTTTCGGAACCGTCATCAGGCCAAAACGTGAAGAAAAAGAAATAACGAGACTTTTATTTTGTTAAAAGAAGATTTAAACGGTCCAAAAATGCCTTTTCGGAACCGTTATCAGGCCAAAACGTGAAGAAAAAGAAATAACGAGACTTTTATTTTGTTAAAAGAAGATTTAAACGGTCCAAAAATGCCTTTTCGGAACCGTTATCAGGCCAAAACGTGAAGAAAAAGAAATAACGAGACTTTTATTTTGTTAAAAGAAGATTTAAACGGTCCAAAAATGCCTTTTCGGAACCGTCATCAGGCCAAAACGTGAAGAAAAAGAAATAACGAGACTTTTATTTTGTTAAAAGAAGATTTAAACGGTCCAAAAATGCCTTCTTGTGCGTAAATTGTCCGGGTTTTGGATGTTGGTGACACAAACAGAGGGATTCCAGCACAAACTGCCACTTATCTGATATAAAACTATGATAAATATTTACTTCATCTGTGCTCCAGCAAACCAAATCAGAACGGGGTTTATTCACGCGTACGTCACAAAACCAGAAGACGTTTGGAAACATGAGGATGGGCTCTGCCGGCGACAGAAACTCTGACAAAATCCGGGAAAACTGAGAAAACGTCCCCGGTTTTCTTCATCTAGACAAAACTGTATCCCTTCTTTTTTTACTTTTATGAATTTCCTAGTAATTTGTGCGGTATAATTTGTCTGATTTAATGAAAAATAAATACAAATGTTCGTCAGATCAACAGTTAAAACCAGATGAGCCCCGTCCTCCAAGCTGAATCCACAGTTTTATCGTTTTATCACACGCCCAGAGTCGGGAATTACACCGGGAATCGTCCTCCGTGTGTTTCTGAACGTTTTCCGATATGATTGAATAGAGATTATTAGGAAAAAAAACATGAAAATGGGTCGTACGCACAATAATCTGCAATGAAACTGACAGATACTCACGAGGAACACTAAAAATAAATACAGGAACATTAGTTTGGATAAAGTTTGCATCTGGGTTTGACGGTTCATTTCAAATCCATCCAGTTTGTTAGAAAACAGAAGATATTTACATTTAAACACAATTTCCACATAAAAAAGGTAAATTTCGCTCTCATAAAATCTGATCACCGTAAAAAGGTTAAATTCAATATCAGACGAGTTAATTAAGAATAGAATGATTCTGAATGTACTTTATTTACGGTTAATTATGAAACGTGACATCTCTACAGCACACGCTATATATGCACAAATACACTATACAGTATATATGCACACACACACTATATATATATGCACACACACACTATATATATATGCACACACACTATATATATACGCACACTATATATATATGCACACACACTATATATATACGCACACTATATATATATGCACACACTCACACACACAAGTGTTTGAGCAGCTGCAGGTGTAAACACCAGACTGTTCACTGAGGCAAGTGACAAAACACTGCTCCAACCTCCACCACCTGGTACCTCTCCATCCCTCCATCCTTCTCTCCATCCCTCCATCTCCATCCCTCTCTTACGCTCTATCTCTCTCTGTCGCTCTCACATAAACTCTTCCTCTCTTTCTCTCAAGAGAGAGGATAGCTCTCTCTTTTTCCTCCCCTCTCACCCCCTGTACTCTCTCTTTGTTCGCTTTCCTCTCCCTTCTTTCCTCCACTCCTCCTTCACCTCACTCTCACGCCCCACTCTTTTCTCTCTCCCTTCCCCTGTCTCTCTCATCCCCATCTGGTCTTTCTCTCCTCTCTACGCCCCTCCTACTCTCTTCCTTATTCTCTCCTCTTTTCTCTCTCCCTTTATCTCCTCTCTTTTCTCTCACTATATTTCCTCTCTTCTCTCTCTCTCTCTCCCTTTTTCTCTCCTCTCTTCTTTCTCCCTCTCTCTCCTCTCTCCCTCTATCGCCCCGTTCTCTCCCTCTGTCTCCCTTTCCCTCTCCCTTCATCTCCTCTCTTCTCTCTCCCTTTCTCTTTCCTTCCCCCTCTCTGAACGCTCTGAAGAGGGGGTGACTTAGCGTGGAGGAGGTGAGTGCCGGGGCAGAAGGAGCAGGGGGTGAGTACCGGGGTAGGAGGAGTTGGAGGGGGTGAGTTGCCCCAGAGGAGGAGGAGGAGGGGGTGAGTTGCCCCAGAGGAGGAGGAGGGGGTGAGTTGCCCCAGAGGAGGAGCAGGGGGTGAGTGCCGGGGCAGGAGGAGGAGGTGAGTTGCCCCAGAGGAGGAGGAGGGGGTGAGTGCCAGGGTAGGAGGAGGAGGAGGGGGTGAGTTGCCCCAGAGGAGGAGGAGGAGGGGGTGAGTTGCCCCAGAGGAGGAGGGGGTGAGTGCCGGGGCAGGAGGAGTTGGAGGAGGTGAGTTGCCCCAGAGGAGGAGGAGGAGGAGATGAGTTGCCCCAGAGGAGGAGGAGGGGGTGAGTGCCGGGGCAGGAGGAGTTGGAGGAGGTGAGTTGCCCCAGAGGAGGAGGAGGGGGTGAGTGCCGGGGCAGGAGTTTGAGGAGGTGAGTTGCCCCAGAGGAGGAGGAGGAGGGGGTGAGTTGCCCCAGAGGAGGAGGAGGGGGTGAGTTGCCCCAGAGGAGGAGCAGGGGGTGAGTTGCCCCAGAGGAGGAGCAGGGGGTGAGTGCCGGGGCAGTAGGCGGCTCCAGCACATGACCCCGGCTCGGTGCTCGCTGAAGCCTGAGCGAGGAGCATCTGTGTGGGGCAGACGTGGACACGTGTCCCCCTGTCCCACACGGAGCTGCACTCACACGAGAGCAGATCCACATTTACTCTGAGATTTACACTGAGATTTACACTCAGATTTACACTCAGATTTACACTCACATTTACGCTGCTCTCACTGAAAAAATACAACTCTTTGGTCTTATTTTTGATCTGTAAGTTTGAGAGGAAAGAACGGCACAAAGAAGATAAGAGAAAGTGAAGAAAAGACGAACAAACGGAGGCAAAATTATACAAAAATGGTTAAAAAAGTGGTATTTTTACATATTTAGATCAAGTGCCTTTTATTGTTTTGAGAATGCTTTAATATTTAATAATTTCAGGTTGGTTTTTGACGTTCTGAGTCTCCCCTTCCTTTGCTCTCGCACTAAGGCACTCCCCCTTCAGAGCCCGAACACAATCAACGAGCATCGCACTAATGAAACTCCTGCACGTCGCATCAGGTTTGTGAGGTTGTAGTACAGTCTTGTGTCATGTTTTTGTGTATTTATGGCTTCACTGCGAAAAGCTTGGACAAACTTTAAGATCTAAACACTCAAATCTATCAAACAAATGACGTAAAAGTAGTGAAATGATCCGTCCGTGCAACAAGATCATTTTACTGGACAAGTTCTCTTAAAATAAACGACCTCTAGACGAGAATGAAGCATCTCAGAACTAGTGAAGTACATGAATAACCTGATATAAGTTTTAAAATCTTCACCAGATCAGAGTAATTTGCAGTGTTGTGGGCGGAGCCAACCATAAGGAGGGTTTGTATAGGGCCTAGGAGAGATCACTAGATTACTCAAACATGCATGGATGACTCTAAAACCCGTTCAGGCAGGTTTTTGATGAGGGAACGACGTTATAACCTGGTCTAACGCCTCAAGAATTTGGGGTTTCCTGATGTGATAAAGATGCACTCACTGCAAATTTCTCTAATCTGGCCAAGATTTAAAATCAGGTTCTTAATCTTGTTTGCAGATTTATTACACTGGGTAAAAACAACACCTAGCTAAATAAATAAATAAATAAATAAATAAATAAATAAATAAATAAATAAATAAATAAATAAAATTAAGCACATTTTACTTTATTTGAGTCCATTCAACTTGACAAGTGAAATGATCGACCAGTGGAACAAGTGTTTTACTTAATTCAAGCAACATTACATTTAGTTTCTTATTTTAAGTACAAAAAGTTGTTGTTTTTATTATTTTAAGTGGAGCCAGATGTATTTTCATATTTAAGTGTCTCAGCCTGTTGAGAGACGCTTCATTCTTGTCCAGTAAAATGATCTCACTGCACGGACGGATCATTTCACTACTTTTACGTCATTTTCTGATAGATTTAAGTGTTTAGATCTTAAATTTTGGACAAACTTTTTTCCAGTGCAGCTGTCTGACCAATCACAGCGCTCCTTCATTTGTGGGCGTGTTTGTTTGTCTGTGGGCGTGTCTGTCTCTGGTGGGTGTGTCCGTGGGTGTGTCTGTCTCCGGGGGGTGTGTCTGTGGGCGTGTCTGTCTCCGGGGGGCGTGTCTGTGGGCGTGTCTGTCTCCGGGGGGCGTGTCTGTCTCCGGGGGGACGTGTCTGTCTCCAGGGGGCGTGTCTGTGGGCGTGTCTGTCTCCGGGGGGACGTGTCTGTCTCCAGGGGGCGTGTCTGTGGGCGTGTCTGTCTCCGGGGGGCATGTCTGTCTCCGGGGGGACGTGTCTGTCTTCAGGGGGCGTGTCTGGGGGCGTGTCTGTCTCCGGGGGGACGTGTCTGTCTCCGGGGGGCGTGTCCGTGGGCGTGTCTATCTCCGGGGGGGCGTGTCTGTCTCCGGGGGGACGCGTCTGTCTCCGGGGGGACATGTCTGTCTCCGGGGGGCGTGTCCGTGGGCGTGTCTGTCTCTGGGGGGACGTGTCTGTCTCCGGGGGGACGTGTCTGTCTCCGGGGGGACGTGTCTGTGGGCGTGTCTGTCTTTGGTGAGCGTGTCTGTGGGTGTGTCTGTCTCCGGAGGGCGTGTCTGTGGGCGTGTCTGTCTCTGGGGGGCGTGTCTGTCCCCGGGGGGCGTGTCTGTCACTCTGACCCAGGGGCCAATCACTGTTCTCGTATTAATTATTGATGAAGAGGAGCAGAAGGTGGAGGAGTGATCAGGTTTCACTCAGAGGACGCAGATGGACAGAGGAAGGATCTCCAGGCTCGACCGGAGCGAAGAAGAAGAGAAACAACAACATGACGTGTGGATAATCCTGAACACACCAACGAGCAAGACACTTTCTACAGAGGCAACAGCAGCAACAAGAAAAGAAACAACAAAACAACAGCACAACATGTCGCCGCAGAATAATTCTATGAAATAAATGATATGAAATGCAGCAGCGACATCAAAGCTTCTGAGTCACTTTTGAGGCCGACAGTTAATTTCAAAAGCATTTGTTTTTATTGTAAGACTTTGAAAAATAGAGTTTTATCGGCCGTATGCTGACAGATTTAGCTGACGGAAAAGCTCCTGAAGCCGAGAACTGGTGCAGACTCCGGAGCAGAAATGAAAATGATCCGAGTGGAATAATAACATCAAAAATACGTATTAATACAGCTGCAACTTACTTAAAACTATAAGGGCGGTTAAGAAAAAACAACCGAAAGAGAAATGCTGGCTCGTAAACAAACAAACACTATTTCTATGTGACTAGGTTCTTTTTTCAGCCCAAGAATTTGTTTTCCCACTCGACAGTTTGGACGGCTCATGAGCGCTCGTCCTCACAGTGGAAAAGCATCATTAGGACAGAGACGGAGCGATTACTGACCGACGGCCACAACAGTCCCACACGGCGTGAACCGGTTCTCTGGACGTTAAAACGGAGCAGACGCTTGTGCTCGGTTCTCGCCGTTTCCCTTTTCTCCAGGACGGGACGCCGCGGTGCCCGTGGTGAGAGGAGCTCCTCATGTAGACCACAGACCATCATGACACAGGTTAGTTTGACCCTACAGATGATGTTAGTACAAGTACAACGGTGTAGGTTTGGACATTATCAGCCTCCCCATGAAATCCAACTGACTTACTGCAGATATATGCCGGGGCTTTATTCTGTTGGCTACAGTTATAATTAGGCTCGATTATAACATGTTTGCAACAGGTTTACACTGTGTTACAGCTCAGTAATATCAGCACCACTTACTCCCTCATGGTGAAATAACTTTTATATCCCTTTTTTTGGGTGGTGGGATTATTGTTTTGGCTGATTCATCGGTTTTGTCGATTTCAGAACTTTGTGGTCGCTGGACAGAAATGAAACAGAGCGGACAGTAGAGGCTCTAGTGTGAGCAGCACATCCAGCACATGCAGCACATGCAGCACATGCAGCACATGCAGCAGCTGCACTTCCCGTCAGTGAACAGCGGCCTGGGTCACCCTGGTGTCATGTCACTGAACACATCTCAGAACATCTAATAAACAAAACGTGAACTCAAAAGAGCCGAGAACCAGAGTGTGAAGCTCCGTGGGCCGGAGCCTGGAGCCCTGCACAGGCCGGTGCTCCGCGGGGCGGTGGGCATCTCTCTGCGGGGCCCGGGCTCCGCTGATGTGTTTTATGTACTAAATACACTAAAGTCACTCTCTCGACCGGGGAAACACGGCACTCACAGACCACAGCCGACGCCCTGGACGCGCCTCGAGTATTTTTCTCCCGTTTGTCCACGACGTTGGTCCAAAACGTGCGTCGTGGCATCTGAATTCAAATGCAAAGGCCCCAAATACGGGTGTCGCTTGGACGCTGCCGTGTGAACGTACCATAAAACAAACGTGTTGAATCAATACTACAGAGTTGGGAAAAATGTATTGTTTATTGTTGTTTATTTAAATAAAATGGCAAATATTGGTGGGGACTATTTAGTCTTCCCCAAATATCAGTTGTGACACGTCTCCACCGTCCCTGTGCAAATCCACACCACTGCAATAGTAAAGCAACAACAAGAAGTAATTCACCAACACCTGGGGAATTCTGCTTCACAATTACAGGAAGAACCGACATCGAAGGATCAAAAAGCGATGAGCCAGTTTTCCCTGCGTCACGTCATCACCTGCATCTGACTCACTGGGCCCTTCGTCCAACCTGGGAACTCAAAGGTTCTGATCCTAAAGAGGCTGTTACAGACACAACCAGGCACAAATATGCACTAAAACGCCCAAATAAGGCCAGGGAGAGGGACACACTTCTGTTTTAGACCCTTTTACAGAGAGAATCAGTAGAAAAAAGCTTTTGGTTTAAGGAGGCGTCGACTCTCCAGCTGAAACCTGCTGTAAAACAATGAACTTTTCACATCTCCCACAGCTGCCGTGTTTACACAAAGATCTGTGTGTGTGTGTGAGAGGGTTAGCTTTAGCCTAGCGGTGCGCGTTAGCAGAGTGGTTAGCCGTCAGCGCGCAGCGGTTAGCCGGAGCAGTGGAGCGGCGAGGCCAAACCAGAACAAAGCCGGGGCAGGTTATTGATGTGGGGCCGAGGGGCTGATGTGCAGAGGGAGATAAGGGACAAACATCTGATCCATGTGGGCACAGAGTGGACACAGCAGAGACGCTCAGTCTGAGGGCCTCTTATCAAAGCTCCCAGATACTTGTGCTGCTAAAAGTGCTGCTCAAAGTGTTCTTCTCACGTTCACGACAAGCAAAAGCTCCACGTCAGGCTTTACGTCAAGGGTTTAGTCCCGTTTTTCTCTTTCTGACTCGCTTTGGTGGTCAATATTTATTATACTTTTACATCATTTAAGCGTAAAGTCACCAAAATATCAAAATAAAACCCTGGAACAACCCTTTTTTTGTTTTTTTGTGATAATAAAATTGTGAAACGAGTGCGGAAATGAGGAGAATTGTTCCGCCAAAACCACTCATGACAAACATTTGAGTCAGTATAGCCACTTTTTCTTCGTGTTTTGGTCGTTTTTAAGCAACTTTTCTGGATTTTACCGAAACAATTGACCATTTCTGGCTCTCTTTACTGAAAAAAACAATATCTAGTTCAGTTAAAATGACTTAAACTGATAATATTTTACTTTATTTGCGAGTCGATTCATCTTGACAAGTCAAATTCTCCGTTTTATTTCCTTAATTCAAGCAACGTTTGATTTTATTTCTTATTTTAAGTGTATTAATGATGTATTTTCATAGTTTAAGTACAAAAAGTCAGAACATTTTACTTGTCAAGTGAAATTTTACTCAAATCACGGTGAAACACGGGGCTCAAAACTGGGACTGTCCCGGGGAAACGGCGACGTCTGAATTAAGTGACGAAAAGTACGAAAATACAGGAAGCAGCTCCGAGTCCTCAAACACAACACAATTTACGAGACAATTTACGCACTTTTTGTGGCAGTTTAAGCCTTGGTTTTAGTTCTTTTTTATTCCCGACTTCATCTCTTTTATGTATTTATTAGAATTAATCTGATTTGTTGCATCATTGACTGATTTTTTTTGTTTTATCTGCTATTTTTATGTGTTTTGTATTGTTCATTGTTGCTTGTCCAGCACTTTGCAAACCTTATTTTTAAAAGTAAAGATGTATTATTATTATTATTAGCAGTAGTAGTAGTAGTATTTTATTAGTCTAATCATAATTATTGTGTAAATTAGACAAGTTTATGTTATAATTGTTAAGTAACAGTGATGGAAATGACCTCTTTGCTGCTTATGTTTAAGTAAAATAAAACAACACTGCAAATTTCTCTGATCTGCCCAAGATTTTCAAGCTTATATCCGGTTATTCATCTTGTTTTCAGATTTATTATCGACTTTCTAGACCACAGACTGTTTGATTCTCGTCTAGAGGTCGTTTATTTGAAGTGAACTCGTCCAGGAAAATGATCTCGCTGCTTGAACAGATCATTTCACTACTTTTAAGTCATTTTCTGATAGATTTAAGTGTTTATATTTTACATTTTAGGCATTTTTCTGACAGTTTAAACCTTCATTTAACAAAATAAAAGTGTTGTTGTTCATTTTTATCAATTTAATTATAATTTTTGTGTAAATTAGACCAGTTTTGGCCCTTATTTATGTTATAATTGTTAAGTAACAGTGATGAAAATGACCTCGTTGCTGCTTATGTTTAAGTAAAATAAAATAACACTGCAAATTTCTCTGATCTGGCCAAGATTTCAGAACTTCTACCCGGTTATTCCTCTTATTATCGACTTACTAGACCAGAAACTGCTTCATTCTCATCTGGAGGTCGTTTATTTGAAGAGAACTTGTCCAGTAAAATGATCTCGCTGCACGGACACATCATTTCACTGCTTTTATGTCATTTTCTGATAGATTTAAAGTTCATATAACTTTATTACAGACAGTTAGTCCAATTCACATACAATAAAAGAAAAACAGAAGAACACAGAAGAGTGCAGATGCAAAATGTGCACAGTTATAAGAGGTACAAACTATTACACCCGTCCGTCTGTTTAGATACATATTAAGTGGTTATATTTGACATTTTAGGCATTTTCTGACCGTTTAAACCTTAATTTCACAGAATAAACGTGTTGTTGTGTATTTAAATCAGTCTAATTATAACTATTGTGTAATTTAGACAAGTTCTGGCCCTTGTTTACGTTAGAATTGTTGGATAATAGTGATGAAATTACCTTTTTGCCTTAAAATAAAACCAGACAGAACCAGGTAAGTCTTAAATAGAATTCTTTTAGCTATAATTTGTGATCAAAGGACTTTTAAAGGTCGCAGGTGCTTTAAGGTGAAACGATGGAAGGAAATAAATAAAAAACAGTAAAAACCAAAACATTTTAAGACGCGAGTTTGGAGCTGTGGAATGAAATGATAATCGTCTTTTCTTTTCTGAGATGAACATGTTTATTCACGGGGTCCGGGGGAAGAAATAAAGAATAAACAAATGAGAAAAAGAAAAGGAAAAAACAAACGGCACCTCTTTCTCCCTCCTCCCTCCGTCTCTCGGGCTGATGCAGGTTCCAGTATCTGAAAGGCTCTTCTCATTATCTCTCTCTCCTCTTTCCCCCTCTCTTATCTTTCATCCTCTCCCCCTCCTTTTCTCATTCTTTCTCTCTCCTCCTCCCTCCCCCCCTGCCTCTTTCCACTTCTCGCTCCCTCCCTCCCTCTTTCTTTCTTAGTCCCCGGGTTCTCCCTCTCCTCTCTTTCCCTCATCTCTCCTTCTTTCTCCTTTCTATCTTTCTTTCTGTCTCTTCCCCCTCTCTCTCCCTCCTTTTCGCTTTCTTCCCTCTCCCATTATGCCCCAACTCTCCTTCTTTCTCCTTTCTATCTTTCTCTCTCCTCTCTTTCTTCTTCTCCTTTCTCCTCCTTTCTATCTTTCACTCTCCTCGCTTTCCCTCTCTCCCCTCTGCTCACCTTTCTCTCCTCCCCCTCTTCTCTCTCCTCCTTCCTCTCCTCCCCCTCTTCTCTCTCCTCCTTCCTCTCCTCTTTTTCCCCTTTCTCCCCTCTCCTCCTCCCTCCATCTCCTCCTCTCTTTCTCCCTTCCCTCTTTCATTATGTCCCATCTCCTCTTCTTCTCCTCTTTCTTCTTTCTATCTTTCTATCTCTCTTTCCCTCTTTTCCTCTCCACCCCCTCTCTCCATGCCCCTCCTCCTCTCCTTCTCCATTTCTTCCCTCTCTCATTCTGACCCCTTTCTATCTTTCACTCACCTCTCTTCACCTTTCTCTCCTCCCCCTCCTCTTTCCTTTCCTCCTCCCTTTCTTCGTTCTATCTTTCACTCTTCTTTTCTCACGCTCCTCTCTTTCCCTTTCTCATTATGCCCCCCTCTCCTTCTTTCTCCTTTCTATATTTCTCTCTCCTCCTCCTTCTCCTCTCTCCTTCCCTCCTTCTTCCACTTTCCCTTTCTCACCCCTCTGTCCCCCTTTTACCTTCTTCCTCCTCCTCCTCCTGTCTCCTCTTCTTTTTCTCCTTCCCTTTCTCTAATTCTCCTCTTCTCCTCCCTCCCTCCTCCACTCTCTTTTGACTGACAGCTCCGTCTCGTCTCTCCGTCCACACTCGTCCTGTTCTTCTTCTTTTCTCTTTGATTACTCGACCCGAACATGGCGGCTCGGGCTCGTTTCCCCAAACACACTCGTCCTTTTCCCGCGACGACAACATCCCGTTTTTACCCTCTAAAATATCTCCAAAAAGTAGATTTTCGTTCTTAACTGAACCTCAAAAGAGCAAACGGTACAAGGACAAGGTGAAAAACTAAACTTAACGCTCTCTCTCTCTCTCATTTTCACTGTTATTGGGGTCACGGTTCCTGAAAATCGAGTCTAAACCCCCGAACGGCCGTGTCTCGTGCAGCGTTCCCTATCCGCCCGGGTTGTTTGTGGACTCCTGTCGGCTCAGACGGACAGGTGCAGATAGCCGCGGTGAAGTGGCGCCTCTTCAGTCTCGTTCTGGACAGTCCGAGTGCTCTCTGCATTTTTAATCAGCCCGGGTCATCCAATATACAACCGGAGACCTGAGAAGTCCCGCTGTCAGTCAGGAGCTACGGCGGGACCACGGGCTAACGGGCTAACGGGCCGAGCTTTCCCCGATCAGCTCCGGCCTGAACGGGGAAAACAATTAGAGCGGGTATTTATAGAGGAGCTTCCTGGAGGCGCACGGCTGCCGCTGCTTTTAAGGCGGCTGCAGAAACCCGAAAGATGTCAGTAAACGCGCCTGACAAAACGTCTCCTGTAAAGAGGCGAGTTACGCTTCTGTCCGCGGGGCATTAACTCGAACACAGAGCGTAAATGTGGTGATGTCGAATCGTCAAAGGTCTCGCAATAACATCGTGGAGCGTCACAATATATCGAATCCCAAGTGAACAGTTCTGATGCAGAAATAGCTAAAAAAAAACAGAGGGAACTACATAGACCATGATCCTTTGCTCCGTTTCAGCGCAGACGACGTGAAGAAATAACTGTTCTAAGCACTTTTACATCTTCATTCTTCGGATTAAGTCTGTGAAGCATTTTTAGAGGAAAAAGTCGCAGATTCACCACAAAATATCGCAGTAAATCTGGTTCGGTGAGATGTTTATGGTGAAAATATCGAGAGATTTGGATTCCATCCTTAATGACGATAAATGCACCAAATGAACTGGTCAAAGCGTTTTAGAGTCAGTCTTGTTATTCTGTAGAATATCGTAATATCGTGAGATTTCCCACGATATCGCAATAAATATCGTACGGTGAGGTTCAGACCGTGACGACATCGTAAATAAACTCATGTTGAGGTTCATTCACCTTTTACGGCCTCGTTTGTGGAACAGTCGACCTGAGGATCTGAGGTCCACTGCGAGAGTTCAAACTAAAAACATATTTTGTTTTAATTTTAACTTTTACTTGTTTTAAATTAAATTCTTATTATTATTTTACTCAGTCTCCATCTAATCTTGGCTCTCCATTTTTATTTTGACTATAACCTTCAGGAGCTTTATGTTGTGTGTTTCTGTCTAAACTCTTGTACATATGGAGGAAACATGGGGAGGTCCTGTTGTTTTTAATCATCGTCATTTGTCTGTTGCAGGTGAAACACTTTCTGCTACGTTTCAAATGTCTGAAAAGTGCTGAACAAATAAAGTTTGATTGATTGACTGATATATTCTGTTATAGTGTTTTTTCCTCATCACAAACAGACCTGGAGTTCTGTTTGTTTCATTCACATGTTTAACACACAAACTCTGCAGATTTACCATAAGTTCTTCTCTCCAACATCCATCCTTCCATCTTCTTCCGCTTTATCCGGGGCCGGTCACGGGGGCCTCGGTCTAAGCAGGGACTCGCAGACTTCCCTCACCCCAGACACTTCCTCCAGCTCCTCGTGGACCCCGAGGAGTCCCCAGGCCCAGAGACAGAGAGAGAGACAGAGAGAGACAGAGAGAGAGACAGAGAGAGAGACAGAGAGAGAGAGAGAGAGAGAGAGAGAGAGAGAGAGACAGAGAGAGACAGAGAGACAGAGACAGAAATAGAGAGAGAGACAGAGAGACAGAGACAGAAATAGAGAGACAGAGAGAGAGACAGAGAGAGAGACAGAGAGAGAGAGAGACAGAGAGAGAGAGACAGAGAGACAGAAATAGAGAGACAGAGAGAAAGAGAGAGAGAGAGACAGAGAGAGAGAGAGACAGAGAGAGAGAGACAGAGAGACAGAAATAGAGAGACAGAGAGAAAGAGAGAGAGAGAGACAGAGAGAGAGAGAGACAGAGAGAGAGACAGAGAGACAGAAATAGAGAGACAGAGAGAAAGAGAGAGAGAGAGACAGAGAGAGAGAGAGACAGAGAGAGAGAGACAGAGAGACAGAAATAGAGAGACAGAGAGAAAGAGAGAGAGAGAGACAGAGAGAGAGAGACAGAGAGAGAGCGACAGAGAGACAGAAATAGAGAGACAGAGAGAAAGAGAGAGAGAGAGACAGAGAGAGAGAGAGACAGAGAGAGAGAGACAGAGAGACAGAGTCCCTCCTCCAGTGAGTCCTGGGTCTTCCCCGGGGCCTCCTCCTCCCGCTGGGACATGAACACCTCCTGAGGGAACAGATGCTCCTCCCCCCTCAGCGTGGAGGAGCAGCAGCTCTACTCTGAGCTCCTCCCCCTCTCTCTAAGGGAGCGCCCGGTCACTCTGCGGAGGAAACTCACTTCGGTTTCCGCTTGTATCCGCGCGATCTCGTCCTTCTGGTCGTTCCCCAGAGCTCGTGACCACTCTCTGTTCCACCTTGTGATGTCATGTGGTAATACAGGAAGTGCTCCACTGTGTTTTTAAACTCTACTCCACTAGAATAACTGAGAGATTTGTGCAGTTTAAATGTTACAGATGTTCACGGATTAAATGTCGACCATTTAAACTGCACAAATCAGTATCAATATCGACATCACAAAATCGAGTTTTTTAATTCTAGAGTCTGAGTGAACAAGTTCCTTCTGTTTTCTTCATGACCATAATCTTAGTGTTGCTCAGTCGTTTCACTGATGCTCGTCGTTGTTTCCTTTAAGTTTTCGTCTTTCTTCCCTCGATCGTCGTGGGTAAATTCTTCATGGACAGAATCTGTTCTTTGTCGACCTCGTTGGGTGAAGATTTGGTGTCGGGGCAGATTTACGAAGCTGCTCAAAAATATGCGACACTTTTCAAGAGGTATTTTGCCAGAGAAAAGCACTGACGACCGGAAGCTGCGTCACACAACACCGCCTCACTTCCTGCCGCTGTGATAATCGTCTATTTGGATGATTTCAGCCCTGGAATCGCCGTTTAACTGGAAAACTCCCATTACGCGACATCAGAAGGTCGAACAGAGCGTTTGAGCTTCGGAGACACAGGCAGCCTGATAATAACGGATCACTGAAACCACTGAATCGTGTGTGAATGAAACAAAACACGGCTCGAGGTACGTATAATATGTATAATAAGAGTGAATTTTTACATAATATCGGACCTTTAAGCTGTGCACGCGCCTGGAAACTCACGCGGAACTCACAAAACGCCAAAGGGCGACTGAAAAAACAAAGAACAAGTCAAATCTGAATACGTATCGTTTGGTTTGGTGGTTTGAAAATGGGCTAAAACAGCTTCGAGCGGATGAATAACGCAACAAAGTGTAAAGCGACTTGTGCAGAACGGCGCTGCATAAAAACGTCTGCACCCTAACGGACTCGGAGTGGAGCCGCGGAGCCGTCAGATCGTCTCTCCTCATGTCGGATTAGGATGTAAATAAGAGCTCCATATCGGCTCCGTGATGCCGTTGGTGTCGCGGGGCCCGGTGCTTCGGCGAGAGGAGGGGGGGGGGGGGAGGGGGCTGGACACGCGCCGCACGCCCCAGCTGCAGATGACTTTTCCTGGATCGGATTCTGAACGAGGAGCCAAACCCCGGAGCTAATGAGGAGGAGGAGGAGGAAGTACAGCGAGGTCAGGGGTGGGAGGCTGCTGTGTCTCTTAGTACGAAATCGAAATGAAATCGAAATTTGAACAAAGGTAAACAGAAAATCATAAAGTGCCGTAATTTCCACAAACAAAATCTCCGTCTGTCTTATTGTGCATAAAAGCTGCTGATCCTGAAGTTTAGATCTGTACAAACCTCTGAAGTGTGATTCTTCTGTTTTTGTCACTTCATCTTCAAGACTGGACCAGGACTAAACAAGGACTGAACCAGGCCTGAACCAGGCCTGAACCAGGCCTGAACCAGGCCTGAACCAGGCCTGAACCAGGCCTGAACCAGGACCAAACCAGGTCTAAATGAGGTCTAAACCAGGTCTAAACCAGGACTGAATCAGGTCTAAACCAGGTCTAAACCAAGGCTGGACCAGGACTGAACCAGGTCTAAACCAGGCCTGAACCAGGACTGAACCAGGCCTGAACCAGGACTGAACCAGGCCTGAACCAGGACCAAACCAGGTCTAAATGAGGTCTAAACCAGGACTGAATCAGGTCTAAATGAGGTCTAAACCAGGTCTAAACCAGGACTGAATCAGGTCTAAACCAGGTCTAAACCAAGGCTGGACCAGGAATGAACCAGGTCTAAACCAGGCCTGAACCAGGACTGAACCAGGCCTGAACCAGGACTGAACCAGGACTGAACCAGGCCTGAACCAGGCCTGAACCAGGACCAAACCAGGTCTAAATGAGGTCTAAACCAGGCCTAAACCAGGTCTAAACCAGGTCTAAATCAGGACTGAACCAGGACTGAACAAGGACTAAATCGGGTCTAAACCAGGACTGAACCGGGTCTAAACCAGGTCTAAACCAGGTCTAAACAAGGACTGAACCAGGTCTATACCAGATCTAAACAATTATCATTATAATTCTAATAGTTATAATTATTACTGTTAGTTCTTATTATTCGTAATGATTTTCCTGGTTTGTTTAACTCTTCACTGTTTCCCTGAGCATCAGGACGGTGCAGTATCACAGACACAGGGTTTAGGCCTTTTAGGGCGACAGAAGTGCTGCATTTTATCATTTAACATGTGACATTTTTGCATTCTGTTCCCGTACTGCACCAAAAATGAACCGAACCGTCACCTCAAAACAGAGGTACGTACTGAACCGGGATCTGAACCGGGATCTGAACCGGGATCTGTGCACCGTTACACCCCAAACTGCGTGATCTCTACAAAATGCATCTGATCTTTTTTTTTAAGTGCTCATGATTTTACCCATTTACACCTAAAACACCTGCAAAAAACTCCTATGAACGCCAAGGCTAAAGGACCTTATCTCCTGAGGGTTTTTGAAGAAGAATTTTGGTTTTGTTTCTGTAAACCTTAATATCTCGGCCTCTGAAGCCCATAAACACATGAAATAAATTGCGTTTAAAAGGTAAGACTCTCAGAAATTATTAAATCGCCTCATGAAATTTGATGAAATGAAAAATGTAATTAAATTTGCATAATAAAAACTAGGACAAATGCAGCAACCGGCCCAACGTACAATGTGCTGCGCAGGATCTGGGATAAATGAGCTTAACTCACTGTATTTCATCCATTTTTGTTCTTCTGAAGATGCACTCGACCAAAATATTCTACGTAATTATTGATAAATCCCAATATATCGTCCTGTATTTTAGTATCAGGATTTGTTGTGATACATTGAACAGACGCATCGTGATAAATCCGACTTCCTCAGGACAGAATCGCAGGTGTGCGAGAGTGGAAAAGCCCCTCGTCCCGGTTCATCGTCCCGCGGGCTCGTTTACGTACTTTACTTCGATTTCCTCTTTAATCCAGCGACGATGTTTGTCGTCCTCTGTCCCGGTGACGTTTGCTCCGTCCCCGTAATGTGGTTTTCTCTTTTACAGTGCGCGGAAACGGCCGATTTGAGTTGTTCCTGTTCCGTTTTGTGTTTCGTTGCTCGTTTTTTGCCGTTTCCTTCTCGAATTCTGTCTTATGTTCCTGTTTTTTTGTATCTCCCTGTTTCCCTGATGTGTGTTTTATTGCAGGAGATGCAGGGTGTTATTCATAAGTATTGTAAAGTCAGATTCAAGGCAGTGCACACCCCAAATACACACAAGATCCTGGTCAATAAAGACTGAAATCTGTGTGAACTTTTACCCAGGTGAGTCTGATCCTCATTACGTCCGTCGTTTTCAATCAGATTTGTTTATTCCAGTGGCACATGTGAAACGAAGGAGCTCATTGGTCACTGATTATTTACAAATAAAATCACATTTCACACATTTCTCTCACATCAGATGAACAGAGTTTGGAGCTCACTCATTTGCGTTTTGTTTCCCTGTACTTTTTCCCTCGTTAGCAGCCGTGTTTGTTTACGTACACACGGACCATGTGTGCCCATGATTTGCACCCAAATCAACGCGATACCGCGGACAAAACGTTTTAACTGCAGACAGGCGAGATTCTCAGGTGCAGTTGTCAGGTTACGGATGTTCTGACCTCGTTTATGGTTCATATCTCCGTAATTTCTGCGCCTACGTCTACGTGAAACAAAAACGGCCACAAACTCCGACATATTCAGAGACTTGGATGTATTTTTTTTCCCACCAAAAAACCCTCAAACAAACAGGCACAACTGTTCACAGTTAAAAGGATTTACAAAGATGAGTTTAATATGATAAATAGTCCCATTTTTATACAGCGCTTTTCCACCTTTAAAGACAAGGAACCACTCACCCATTCACACACTCATACACAGGGCGTAGGGAGTATTATATGTTACATGAGTCTATAGCTGTACGTAATATTATCTGTTACATGAGTGAGTTATTGTACAGTTGTAGGGAGTATTATTTGTTATTATACATGACATAAGCGTGAGTTGTGGTACAGCTGTAGGGAGTATTATATGATTATATGTGACATAAGGGTGAGTTGCACAGTTGTAGGGAGTATTATATGTTACATAAAGGTGAATTGTATGTTGTAGGGAGTATTATCTGTTACATAAGGGTGACTTGCACAGTTGTAGGGAGTATTATCTGTTACATAAGGGTGAGTTGCACAGTTGTAGGGAGTATTATCTGTTACATAAGGGTGACTTGTATGTTGTAGGGAGTATTATCTGTTACATAAGGGTGACTTGTATGTTGTAGGGAGTATTATCTGTTACATAAGGGTGACTTGTATGTTGTAGGGAGTATTATCTGTTACATAAGGGTGACTTGTATGTTGTAGGGAGTATTAAATGCATTAAATGTGAGTCATACAGTTGTAGGAAATATTATGATACATAAGGGTGAGTTGTTCTGCAGTTGTAGGGAGTATTATATTACATAAAGGTGAATTGTGCAGTTGTAGGGAGTATTATCTTTTACATAAGGGAGACATGTACAGTTGTAGGGAGTATTATCTTTCACATAAGGGAGACATATATAGTTTTAGGGAGTATTATTTGCTACACAAGGGTAAGTTGTGTAGTTGTAGGAAGTATTATATGCTACATAAGAGTGAGTCGCACAGTTGTAGGGAGTATTATATGTTACATAATCTTAAATTATTGTACAGTTGTAGGGAGTATTATATGCTACATAAGAGTGAGTCGCACAGTTCTAGGGAGTATTATATGTTACATAAAGGTGAGTGTCGAACAGTTGTAGGGAGTATTATATGTTACATAAGGGTGAGTTGTACATCTGTATGAATTTTGCATATAATTGTGGATATCATTTCGAATATAATTTAAAATGTCGAGTATACAACTTATAAACAAAGAACCATTTGAACATTTACGTTTTAAACTGCGCCGAATCCTTTTCCAGACCTCCGCCGCCGCACTGTTAGCGCTCCGGACCAATTAGCAGACACCCGAAACTCCCTCTAATTCACTAAAAACCAAGTGCGACCGAAGCTTTGAACCTCGTCTGAAAAGCGCCTGAGCCTCGGACGGCCACACACTGAAGCGATCTGCAGCCCGGGCCCACACCGTCTCATTACCAAACTCAAATATGTAATTAACTCCGCCGAAAACGCTCCGGGCTAACGCGCTGTTTACGCCAGCTCCCGCCCACGACTCTGCGCCGCCCCGGGTCCAACTGGTAGGAAATGTGCTCTCAAATTAGCGCTAACGACCTCGCGGAGTGTCGGAGCGATGAGGGTTTCCGCGGTGACGAGAACACCAACGATTCGCCGGTGAAGACGGGGGCGCAGCGTTTACATTAATGTCCAATTAGAAAAACCAACGGCCGTCTCTCGGAGCAGCCGAGTGTGAAGCAACGTTCGGGCAAAACATTGGACTTCGTCTGGCTGCCATTTCGCCCCCGGGTTCAGGATTTGTTATTCGGCGATTGACGATAATTCTGTGATCCTGATAAATGTAGAAACAGCCGAAGAAAGAGGTAAAAATAAACTGTTTTCTGAGCTGTTCCAATGTCGTTTCCTCAGCTTATATGACGCAAAGTTGATTCTTGTGAGTTCTAATGTCGTTTCCTCATCAAAAACAGACCTGGAGTTGTGTTTTGTTTCATTCACACTTGTTTAACACATAAATTGTTCATGTCTCAAACTGAAAACACTGGGTTCCACCTTCTGATGTCATGTGGTGATACAGGAAGTGCTTTGTTTCTTGTTGTAGAGTGGGGTGACCTCACTGGGTGAACTCTTATTTGTACTTTTAGTCCTGATTTTAGTCCTGGATCAGTTCTGGATCAGTCCTGGTTTAATCCTGATTTTAGTGCTGGTTTAGTCCTTGTTTTAGTCCTGGTTTAGTCCTGGTTTAGACCTGGTTTAGTTCTGGTTTAGTCCTTGTTTTAGTCCTGGTTTAGTCCTGGTTTAGTCCTGGTTTAGACCTGGTTTAGTTCTGGTTTAGTCCTTGTTTTAGTCCTTGTTTTAGTCCTGGTTTAGTCCTGGTTTAGTCCTGGTTTAGACCGGGTTTAGTTCTGGTTTAGTCCTTGTTTAGTCCTGGTTTAGTGCTGATTTTAGTCCTGGTTTAGTTCTGGTTTAGTCCTGATTTTAGTTCTGATTTAGTTCTGGTTTTAGTTCTGGTTTTTGTCCTGGTTTAGTCCTTGTTTAGTCGTGGTTTAGTGCTGATTTTAGTCCTGGTTTAGTCCTGATTTTAGTCTTGATTTAGTTCTGGTTTAGTCCTGATTTTAGTTTTGATTTAGTTCTGGTTTTAGTTCTGGTTTTTCTTCTGGTTTAGTCCTGGTTTAGTCCTGATTTTAGTCTTGATTTAGTTCCAGTTTAGTCCTTGTTTAGTCCTGATTTTAGTTCTGGTTTAATTCTGGTTTAGTTCTGGTTTTAGTTCTGTTTTTTGTCCTGGTTTAGTCCTGGTTTAGTTCTGGTTTAGCGCTGGTTTAAGTTTTGGTTTAGTCTTGTTTTTAGTCCTGGTTTAGTCCTGCTTAAGTCCTGATTTAGTTCTGGTTTTAGTTCTGGTTTTAGTTCTGGTTTTAGTTCTGGTTTTAGTTCTGGGTTTAGTCCTGGTTTAGTCCTGGTTTAGTCCTGGTTTAGTCCTGGTTTAGCTTTGGTACATCGGTTATCTCACTGCGCTGTGCAGTTTATCACTTTCATATTGCTGTTTTTTGCATCTGTACAAGAACTTCATTCGTATCCAGGAAGTGTTTTGAAACTCGCACCTTCACTAAACTCATTTGGATGAGTTTAGACCTGGAATTTCCGACCTCTGCCGGTAAAAGGCAGACGTTAAGTGGCAAACTGCAGCTTGGTGATCGCTGCCGGGGTCATTCAAACACCCGTGAATGCAACAAAACACAACTCCAGGCCCGTTTTTGAGGAGGTAACGGCTTTACAACACGACTAAACGCTCACAAGAGTCGACTGCGCGTTATATAAGAAAGTTTCACTGCTGACAAAAGCCCGCGTTGCATCCTGGGAACTATTTTGGCCCGTGACTAACATGGCGAACGCAGTGAGAAAGCTCGTAAAGGCACAGATCCCGGTTATTTATCCACTGTAACTGCAGAGGACCGAAGACGATTTGACCGGAATTTTGTCAAGACATTAAATCACTCTTTTCGACCTCGACAAAGTTTGGACGAAAGCAAATTTCTGCTCTGAATCGGCGACTACGAGGCCAAACACGCTTCGACAAAATCCACAATACTTGGTACGAACTCCCGGGCCGTTCACAGCAAAATCCTAAATCGTGAATTTTAAAGAAACGCGCAAATCCGTCAAGAAATGGGCCCAACAGACACGTTCTCGTCGGGCTCGGATGGTCAGTATTCGCTCTGTGGATGTTTGAACGCCGTTTAGTCCGACGTGGGAGATTCTTTTCACCCGGAATACTTCTTTCCTGCTGTTTGTGCGTCCGATAATGCAGCAGGAATTCACCTTTGCTGCTGATAAACTGAGAGACGCAAAGTCACGCACTGTGTTTACGTTTTTTGCCGCCAGCCTCAATATTTCCCAACACTTTAATAACAATGACATCAGCTGAAACTCGCTCATAGAACCTTTAAATACATCAGTGTTTGAAATTTGTCTATTGAAATTCCCAAAGTTGCTCTAAATGAAACATGCCCGCACCCCTATGAACTAACATCAAGGACCATGTTGTCCACCCTCCTGTGGGCTCACCACCTGCAGAGGGGTTCATAGGGGGGGGTCAGGTGCTATGAGTATTGGGCAGCAAGCTGCCCCCGCGACCTAGCCGGATTAAGCGGGAGAAGATGGATGGATGGATGGCTCTAAATGAAAGTACAGAGATGAAACTATTGTATTATCCAGAGACTATTATGATTCTGTACAATCCTCTTTGCATCTTTTTATATTTGTAGACTTGGGAAACTCAACATAATACACAATATATTAAAACCCCTTCAAGACCTACAGTATCATATATGACACCGGGGAATACATTTGATATAACCACAAACATAAAAGATAAAAACTTGCTTTTTTTTCGCGAAAATATACCCGGCTTTATCCTACGTCACACTCACGCTGTGTGATGACGTGAGCAAAACGAGTGTCCAACAGGAACTTTGTTTTCCCCAAACTCATGCGCTCCGTCCATTTTGATCGAGCCAAACTTTGCCAAAGAGTGAAGTGAGTCAAGATGGTCGACTCGGTCCAAATGAACAAATCCAAATGTAATTTCCACCCTGGAAATGCAGAAGTGCTGTGGCTCTGGCCCTGGACCTGACAGGAGCTGTTTCCAGGACTGGACCAGGAAAGTCATGGAGCCACTGCACTTTTTTTGTTTTTAGGGCAATAAGGAGATTTTTAATTTACTTACAGACTTGAGATTTTGCATTTTTGTAGCTAAGGCCCTAAATTAAGCATTTTTTATGTCCAAAAAGTTGTTTCTACATGTTTGCTGTGTGTTTGTATAAAAGAGTGTGAATTTTCTTTTCTTTTTTTTTTTCATCTCTATTTCTGGTCCTGTAGCTTTTCTCACAGCCTCATGACACAACTACAGCAGCAGATTGTGAAATATCAGGTTGGACTGAACAAAAGGAGGTAGAACACTTCATTAGGGGTAAAAGGGGCAGTTTTAAAAGCAAAATTAAGAAAAAAAATCCAGGCGAGGACAAATGTACTGAAATTGCCCTCAGGTCTCCAAGGGTTTTAAGCATCTACAGTTTGTCTTTTCTCTTGTATTTGCAACTTTTTTCAGCGTTTGTGCAGAATAATCGACAAATAGACGTTAAAAAACCCTACATTGTCGACATGTGACTTTGCTCTGCTTCGCACAGGGATTGTAAAAACGTCCTTCTGCTAAAAATGTAAATAAAGGGCTGCAGAGTTTCCCTCAGAGGATCTGAACCAGAGCGGTTAGGACAGTATCTGAGGATCTGAGGAAACAGTGAGTCCAGGAGCACAGGACCCCAGTCAGCATGTGGCACCAATAAGACCACAAACACACACTCAAACACACATGCAAACACACACACGCTCACAGGGGGACGTCCCAGCTCAGCATGTGGCACCAATAACAGCACAAACACAGGCTTTCAGACAGAACACAACACACACGGACACAGGGACAGGGTCAGGACTGGGATTTTACATGAAATTCTGCCCCCGTGGACTCAAAAGAACTGAACACATGTGGGTGCAAACACGAACGCTCCTTTACGCTTCCAGTTTAGTCATAATACTGGAGTAACTCGTTTGTTTTGTGCAGAAAAACGCACACAGACAGACAGAGGGTCAGAGAATAAAGTGCACAAACCGACGCTGCAAAGAAACGAAAGCGACAAAAGACTTGGATTTAGAAGTGGGAGATACTGAAGAACCGGAATAAAACAACATTTTATCCATCGGGAATGTGTTAAAACTGGAGTCCGTGTTGTGGTTGAGGTTCAAGTCTCGCTCAAATTGTGAATGGACTGGAAATAAAAGTGCAAAAGTGCAGAAATATCAAATTAAATCAAATTAAATGTTTGGCTCTTTTTGAAGCTGTATGTGCTCTATTTATTTATTGTTATAGATAATACACTCAGAGCTCTAACTTTGCATTTCTATAAATAATAAGTTTTGTATTTCATGGACACTTTTTAAAATAAAATAATCACCCTCACTCTAAAAAATAACAATAAAATGAAATAAATAACAATATTAAATAAAATTAAATATTCAATAATAAAATAAAATATAAAATAAATATGAAATAATAAATAATAAAATTAAAATCATAAATTTAAAAAAAAATATATATATATATATATATATATATATATATATATATATATATATATATATCCTTTAAAAATCCAACTCTGTATTAGTCTAAATGACTCAAATCAAGAGAACATGTATAGGTAACATAATTTTTACTTTTACTCTAATGCATACACACACAGGCACTGGGGTATGAGGGTTCAGGAGTTTAAAAAAATAAAAATCTTTTTAAAAATTCAACTACACACACACAAAAAAAATCCATATTAGTCAAAAATTACAATTACAATTGTTGAAGTCATTTCGTCTCACTGCACAGTGCATAACTGCATTTACACAGGGGTATTAGGGCTCAGGAGCCTGTTTAACCGAGCAGAAATCCATAAGAAGAAACGTACAAGACTGAAGACAGCGGGAGGGAGTTTAAAGGGACTGTGTAAAGGCAATCGAATCAATACAACACAATACAACACTATACAACACTATACAACACTACACAACACTATACAACTCTATACGACTCTATACACGAAGGCCCGGGTCTGAAAGGCCAGACTCGGCTTCAGTTTGTGTGGGAATAACAAACATATGGAATCTCAAATAAGGCTCAGTGAGGTTCATGTTTGTGTGGACTGGACTCAGTGAGGTCCATGTGTGTGTGGACTGGACTCAGTGAGGTCCATCTTTGTGTGGACTGGACTCAGTGAGGTCCATGTTTGTGTGGACTGGACTCAGTGAGGTCCATGTGTGTGTGGACTGGACTCAGTGAGGTCCATGTTTGTGTGGATTCAGTGAGGTCCATGTGCGTGTGGATTCAGTGAGGTCCATGTGTGTGTGGATTCAGTGAGGTCCATGTGTGTGTGGACTGGACTCAGTGAGGTCCATGTGTGTGTGGACTGGACTCAGTGAGGTCCATGTTTGTGTGGATTCAGTGAGGTCCATGTGTGTGTGGATTCAGTGAGGTCCATGTGTGTGTGGACTGGACTCAGTGAGGTCCATGTTTGTGTGGATTCAGTGAGGTCCATGTGTGTGTGGATTCAGTGAGGTCCATGTGTGTGTGGACTGGACTCAGTGAGGTCCATGTGTGTGCGGACTGGACTCAGTGAGGTCCATGTGTGTGTGGACTGGACTCAGTGAGGTCCATGTTTGTGTGGATTCAGTGAGGTCCATGTGTGTGTGGACTCAGTGAGGTCCATGTGTGTGTAAATTCAGTGAGGTCCATGTGTGTGTGGACTGGACTCAGTGAGGTCCATGTGTGTGCGGACTGGACTCAGTGAGGTCCATGTGTGTGTGGACTGGACTCAGTGAGGTCCATGTTTGTGTGGACTGGACTCAGTGAGGTCCATGTTTGTGTGGATTCAGTGAGGTCCATGTGTGTGTGGACTGGACTCAGTGAGGTCCATGTTTGTGTGGACTGGACTCAGTGAGGTCCATGTGTGTGTGGACTGGACTCAGTGAGGTCCATGTTTGTGTGGACTCAGTGAGGTCCATGTGTGTGTGTGTGGACTCAGTGAGGTCCATGTGTGTGTGGACTCAGTGAGGTCCGTGTGTGTGTGGACTCAGTGACCTGCAGGGACGACAGATGTAAAGTCGCCTTTGGGCTGATTCTGGCATATTTACACATATTTGTTCATGAATATGTGTTTTCCCTTCAAATAAATCAACTAAACTAAACTACACTAAACAGACCCTAACCCCTGAAGACCTGAGGGCAGTTTTAGTACATTTCTCCTCACCTGGATTTTTTTCTTAATGTTGCTTTTAAAACTGCCCCTTTTACCCCTAATGAAGTGTTCTACCTCCTTTTGTTCAGTCCAACCTGTTATTTCACAATCTGCTGCTGTAGTTGTGTCATGAGGCTGTGATAAAAGCTACAGGACCAGAAATAGAGATGAAAAAAATAAACAGAGAAAATAAAATTCACTCTTTTATACAAAACCCACAGCAAACATGTAGAAACAACTTTTTGGACATAAGAAATACTTAATTTAGGGCCTGAGCTGCAAAAGTGCAAAATCTCAAGTCTGTAAGTAAATAAAAAATCTCCTTATTGCCCTAAAAACAAAAAAAGTGCAGTGGCTCCATGACTTTCCTGGTCCAGTCCTGGAAACAGCTCCTGTCAGGTCCAGGGCCAGAGCCACAGCACTTCTGCATTTCCAGGGTGGAAATTACATTTGGATTTGTTCATTTGGACTGAAATAAACCTTTAAATAAAAATAGAAAGAGATGCACAATTACACACACCAAGATGTGTCATTTTCCATGTGTGTGAGAATTAACTCCACTTAGAGCGACTTTTTCCCTCGTTATAAACACACACAGTCAGAGGAGTCGACCATCTTGACTCACTTCACTCTTTGGCAAAGTTTGGCTCGATCAAAATGGACGGAGCGCATGAGTTTGGGGAAAACAAAGTTCCTGTTGGACACTCGTTTTGCTCACGTCATCACACAGCGTGAGTGTGACGTAGGATAAAGCCGCAGAAATGTACGGAAACCTCTATGTCTGCACTTTCAGAGGGGAAAAGGACGTTTCTGTCTTTTACCGTTACAAAGTTCTGCGCGGTTACAGAAAACATATTCCTCTGTATCGTAGGTGATAACGTAGGTCTACGAGGGTTAAAGCTGCATCGTGTAACATTCTGGTGGAGAGCGTCACCTGCTTGTTTCTAAGGATGAACAGTTCTGCTTTACATTTATTCAAGGTGGATTTACAGCTCAAAAATACAGAGAAAAACAGGCGAAAACCGTGTATCTTGGTCTGGTTTGGTCTCCATGAAGACAGAAAAGACCAACGGTATCGTATATGATACTTGAGAATATGTTTTCTATAACCGTGCACGACTTTCCAACCATAAAAGACAGAAACGTACTATTTTCTTCTTTGGAAGCGTTATTCAATGTATAGAAACTGTGTTTTCCGCCAAACGCATGCACTTCATCCATTTTGACTGGCGCAAACTTTGCCAAAGAGTGAAGTGAGTCAAGATGGTCGATGCTCTGAGCGTCTGTGTTCGTAAGAGACTTGATATTTAGCATTTTTGTAGCTAAGGCCCTAAATTAAGCATTTTTATGTCCAAAAACTTGTTCATACATGTTTACTACAGCAGCAGATTGTGAAATAACAGGTTGTGCTGACCAAAAGGAGGAAGAACACTTCATTAGGGGTAAAAGGGGCAGTTTTAAAAGCAAAACTAAGAAGAAAAAGAATCTAGGTGAGGAGAAATGTACTAGAATTCCCCTTTAATACCATAGTGTGAAATTTTCCAGAGAAAGCAATAACATCTCCACAGAGAAACGTGTTTACTGGACCCTCTACCAGAAAAGTTACACAATGCACCTTTAAATGCAGTCGAATAAACAGCAAATCACAATGGGTGCAGTTTCCTGAAGCACCATCAAGCAACTAAAGATCGGACAAGATTTCGCGAGACAAAAACGCCACGAGACCGCGTCATAAAAATAACCTTGGGAGATTTTTTCCCCCATATCGACTGCACAAAAAAAAAGCTTAAGCGCTGGCGGGTTACATCTCTTGAGACGCCATAGTTCCACAAAGCACCGCAAAAATGACAACAAAAGTATTAAATGGAGTAAACACAAAGTCTGAAGCCGACTCTGGGAACTACTGGGGACTATTCGCAGCTTAGAAATGGTCAAAATCTCTTCTTGTCTTGTGTCTCGTGTGGAAATAAAAGGTGAACTCACCGGCGAGGAGACACTGGTAATACTGGACCAGGTCTGAGGACATCACGAGGGGATGGGTCGGGTTAAAGGGAGGCTGCAGCTCGTTCCACTGCGGAGTCCTGAAAAGGCATTAAAAATAAATCAAAATTAGACTCGGACAAACTTTATGGATCCACAAGGGCTCACACATGACAATAAAATACAATAACAAAGAGAAAAAGAATATAAATGTTCGAAATAAGTAGCGGAAAAGAGCAAAAAACGGGTGTCAAATAAGGCAGAATTATAGAAATGTAAATGTACAAGTCGAAATTAAAGAGAAAAATAAGTAATAATAATAAAAAAAATTTAAAAATCTCAGCTATTTACAAGAGGTCAGACTCAGATATGTTGTAAAAGCAGCTCTTGAGGTCAAAATAAGTCCGCCGTGTGCCATTTGTATGTAAATATAAAGCATTTTATTGTCCGCGAACCAGGAAGTATCGTAGCTTTTGTACCGTTAGCATGATATTTGTTGTTGATGGTCATAAAACTCCGCTCCGGTCTCTTGAAAGTTGTGAAAAGTGCTCAGAAACTCATCGTGGTGCGTAATTACGACGCTCTGAACGCTTAAAAAAAGCGAGGATGAACTTCTAGCTTTTGTTTTTCAAGTTTTAAGGGTGTTTTTAAAAGATTTTTCAGTAAAATTCAGCACGTTTAAGGACATAAACAGTCCCCAGACCCACAGAGGTCAGGATCCAGTACCTGGTGAGGGTCCAGCAGGCCCGGGGGCAGGTGCTCAGCTCCAGGGGCGTGTCGTCGCTGATCTTGGCGGCGGTGGCGAGGGGGCGGGGCTCCAGGACGTGCTCCACCAAGTTTCCGTAGCAACTGAGGATGTAGAGCGAGTCCACGACCGACTGCCTCGACTGGTCTGCAAGAGCCGGACGCAGGAAAACGTTCAAGGGATGGAAAACGTTACGTGATTTTAATGAATTCTCGTCAGGATAAATGCTCCTTGCGTCATGAATCGTTTGGTAAAAGCCGCTAAATAGGCCCACGACCCCTACAGACCCCTACAGACCCCTACATGACCCACGACCCCTAGACGACCCCTACATGACCCACGACCCCTACACGACCCCTACAGACCCCTACACGACCCCTAGACGACCCCTACATGACCCACGACCCCTACACGACCCCTACAGACCCCTACACGACCCCTACATGACCCACGACCCCTACACGACGCCTACACGACCCACGACCCCTACACGACCCCTACAGACCCCTACACGACCCCTACACGACCCGTACATGACCCACAACCCCTACACGACGCCTACACGACCCCTACAGACCCCTACACGACCCCTACATGACCCACGACCCCTACACGACCCCTACACGACCCCTACAGACCCCTACACGACCCCTACACGACCCACGACCCCTACAGACCCCTACACGACCCCTACAGACCCCTACATGACCCCCGACCCCTACAGACCCCTACATGACCCCCGACCCCTACAGACCCCTACACGACCCACGACCCCTACAGACCCCTACACGACCCCTACAGACCCCTACACGACCCCTACATGACCCACGACCCCTAGACGACCCCTACATGACCCACGACCCCTACAGACCCCTACATGACCCACGACCCCTACACGACCCCTACACGTGTGAGAGTGAGACTCTAAATTATAATCTTGTTCATTTTAAGTACCATATTTTTCACCCATAGACTGGACATAGAACAGGAAGTGAACATGAGCGCGTTTCCAGCTCCATCGACTCACTTTCTATTGAAGAAACTGCGCTTCTTTCTCCGTAACTGCCGTTGTCTTTTTTTGGTTTATGCAGCACATTTTATAAACATGACAGTTTCCAAAGTGCTGCACAGACAAATTACTACAATAAAACACAGTAAATCATAAATAAAATCATGCATAAAGCTAAAAATGAATCAATTAGACGCAGCGTTGTGTGTGTAACGTGCTCATAATTTGGGCGAACGTGAACTGATCGCTCTGTATTTCTGCCTGATGAACGAACTGTAAACGCATTCGTTCTGGTGTCTGTGAACGGCCTGAGCTTCTGTTTCACTTTGTTCAGTACGGAGTCAGTTTTCTGTAGTGTTCTGAGCGAAAACCTGGCTAAACGCACTGGAAAGAGCTCTTAATATTTAGCAGAAAAACATTAAATTTGGCGGCAGCAGGAGCCACCGGCGTCACATCAAAACAAGACAAAACAAAAAAGCAGCGACTGCAGCAGGAGCAACGAGGATTTATCATATAAATATTTAAAAGAGCTGTTGCCCACCGGTTTTCAGGAAGAAAATCCACACTTCAGTCACATCAGCAGCAAACTGAAAACGACGCACTGAACTGAAGCACCCGGCGAGACTTTAGAGGTTTAAGAAAAGACAGATCCTCCACCTAAATCCCACTGACTGTGGACAGAAGCGGCTCCATTATTGACACGAAGATGAAATCTAACGCAGTTTCATTGTTAAAACTGATAAAATAATCACTGTCTGTGATTTTATTCGGGCTTTGGCAAGGATACTGAAAAAATAATATCTCGCAACTAGTTCATGTTTTGGAACTACCTGGAGTCCAGACGTCCCAGTTTCCCCGGGACAGTCCCTGAGCCCTGAGCCCTGTGTCCCTGCAGATTTATACAAAACCACTGATCTGTCCCAGTTTTATACAAGAAATGTCCCAGTGTCCCTAATGTGGATCAGTTTTATCTAAACCAGGACTATTTCAGGTCTATTTCAGGTCTAAACCAGGACTAAACCAGGTCTAAACCAGGACTATTTCATGTCTATTTCAGGTCTAAACCAGGACTAAAACTAGGGCTGAAAAAGAAATATATCAGGTCTAAACCAGGACTAAAACTAGGGCTGAAAAAGAAATATATCAGGTCTAAACCAGGGCTAAACTAGGACTAAACCAGGACTATTTCAGGTCTAAACTAGGACTAAACCAGGACTATTTCAGGTCTAAACTAGGACTAAACCGGGACTATTTCACATCTAAACCAGGTTTAAACTAGAACTAAAATCAGGACTATTTAGGGTCTAAACCAGGTCTAAACCAGGACTAAATTAGGGTTAAAACAGAACTATATCAGGTCTAAACCAGGTCTATTTCAGGACTAAACCAGGACTAAACTTGGGCTAAAATAGGACTTTATCAGCTCTAAACCAGAGGAGCATAAATTACATTTGTTTAGCTAAAATACAGAAAAAGCGCTTCTGTATTTTGTCTCAGATTTTACACCCAAACGTGAGTTGAGAACGGACCACACGCTTCTTTCACTATTTATTCTACATCTATTAACTATAAACAATTATGACGAGTTCATTTGGAAATTTGTGAACTGAACTGTGAACCTGTTCATGTAGAAAATGAATCCAACACTGACTAAAAGCCGGAGAGTAAAAGTGGGATTTAAAACGAGACTTTAAACACTGTGGGGCTGTCGGGACGTGAGGGGCAGAAGGTTCCAGAGAGGATTTAATATGAAACATTCGATCGACAGCTGAGAAACGGAGGATCGAGGAAAGAGAAGTCGAGGAAAGAGAAGTGAGCCTCACCTTTCTCCCTCTTGATGTTGGGGTTTGACAGGAACCAGGACCTGGAGGAGGCGAACAGCGCAGCCACACAGAACTCTCCTCCGCTGGATTTACTGGGCGAGATCTGCGGCGGCGGCTTCGATTTACTGAAACACAGCACGAAATACAACGTTTAAGAAGACAATGCAAACCAGAGTTAAAATATTAGGGTTAAAGTACTGCGATTGTGATCAGGATGCACCACATAAACACCTCCAGGAGAGTTCACGTTTAAGACAAAACTGAAAAATGGAAACTAATGCAAGAACTCCACAGTCTAAACTAAACTGTACTGAAAATCAGAAACTAATCGATGCCAAAACTAATAGTTGGAGCCACATTTCTGTCATATTTTCATTACTGAGATCATTATTCCGGTTTTGTTTGATTTAATATTTAGTTAAAGTGCAGGATTTTTGGTCATTTTGGTCATTCTTTATGGTTAACATGAATATTTGCTTAAAAATAATTTGATCTATTCCATCTTTTCGGACCATAAGGAGCCAGATCAGTGAACGGGTATTTTAAGTGCAGCTTATGGTCTGAAAAATACGGCACTGCTAATGTTAATCATAAGTTTATCCAAGTAATGTTTATTTTTTGTATTATTTGGGGTCTATGGCTCCTTATTTAACACAAGCGCAGGTGCATTGTGGGAGCGTGGAGTGGAGACGGACGTTTTTTTCGACCTCCTGTCGCGCTTTACCTGTTAAAATTCCAGTTTCGTATGTTTTTGTCTCGGTGAATCCGCGGTAAAGTGTTTTTAGCTGCGCTTGGTTCGCTCTCTGTGGATTTATTTCACTTTTGAGGCTTTTTAAAAGGTGGAACAAGGTGCGCAAAAACGTCGCTCTACGGACTTTACACGAGTATTAAAACTAGTTACTCATTTAAGTTATCAAAAAATACATAAACAGTGGGGATGGAACGAAATCCGAAGTCTTATTTTCTTCATAACGGTCTTAAATTTCATGAGCCAATTTTTGTAAACTCGACTGTGAGATAAGACGATGTTCTTGTCTTACTGAATGTTATAAATGATTTTTTGGGCCATTTTACAAGAAGTGCACACGACGATAAATTAGTTCTGAATGGGATTTTTTAATAAAAGTCGTTTTTTTGGTATTTAAAGCGGTGAGTAATGGTCATTATGGGCGCGATGTTGGTCTTAATTTTCATTTAAGTGCTCTTCAAAAGGTCTTAAATTTGGGGGAGTCAAACCTGTAGACACCCTGGACATTTCTACAACGCTTTGACCAGTTCATTTGGTGCAACATTTATCGTCATTAGGGATGGAACGAAATCCAAATCTCTCTGGACGATATTTTCGCCATAAACATCTCACTGTACCAGATTTATTCCGATATTTTGTGGTGAATCTGCTGCTTTTTCCTCTAAAAATGCTTCACAAGACTTAATCCAAAGAATGAAGATGTAAAAGTGCTTAGAACAGTTATTTCTTCACTGAAACGGAGCAAAGGATCATGGTCTATGTAGTTCCCTCTGTTTTTTTTTAGCTATTTCTACATCAGAACTGTTCATTTAAGCAAAGAGACTTGGGATTCGATATATTGTGATGCTCCACGATGTTATTGTGAGACCTTTGACGATACGATATGATAATAATAAACAGTAAAAAAGTGACCGATCTGAACACACAAAGTAAAACCAAGAAAGTACTTTGCTTTTGTATTGAAAATAACATTGTACGGTCGGTTCTAAGGCGAATTGTGTAACTTTTCTGGTGGAGGGTCCGTCCAATACTTTTCTCCATCACATTAAACCTTTTTACCTTCACGGAGACAAAACCAGACCACGTTACAGGTCAGATCTGTGGAGAGGCGACCCGGCTCACAGTCAGAACGCCTGTTTGTCTCTGTATTTTTGAGCTGTAATTTAATAAATGTGAGATAAAAATCAAGTAGAGCTGTTTAAAGTCATAGTTTGGGATAAGCAGATGAGCAAAAAGCTACACAATGCACATTTAGGCTTGAAATTTTATGAGAAAACAAGTACAAACTACAGCTACGGAATAATGTTTCTGCCAAAAAACTGAATATTTTGTGGTTTTGCAGAGAACTTTCTGTTAAAATGAATTCAGTCTCTGTGATTTGATTATTTTGCCGACAAATTGTGACTTTTTGAGTGAGTTGTGACACAGATTCCAGCCACAGGGTCCAGAGTGTGTGTCTGTGTGTGTCTGTTCCCCGTCACCGTGTAATCGCCGCTGACAGCTCTGTGCAGAGTAAATGCTTTAAACTCAAGTCAAGGTGAAAACTTTTGGTGAAGGCGACTCTCGGAGGAACATGACGCTGTGCGGTTTGGCTGCGCTGGATTTTAGGGGCTTTCACCGTTTACAGAGTTTGATTCTCAATATGTTGGATAAAAACTCTGAAGTAAAACACTGTTAACCCTCGTAGACCTATGTTATCACATACGATACAGAGGAATATGTTTCTATAACCGCGCAGAACTTTGTAACGGTAAAAGACAGAAACTTCCTTTTCCCCTCTGAAAGTGCAGACATAGAGGTTTCCGTACATTTCTGCGGCTTTATCCTACGTCACACTCACGCTGTGTGATGACGTGAGCAAAACGAGTGTCCAACAGGAACTTTGTTTTCCCCAAACTCATGCGCTCCGTCCATTTTGATCGAGCCAAACTTTGCCAAAGAGTGAAGTGAGTCAAGATGGTCGACTCCTCTGACTGTGTGTGTTTATAACGAGGGAAAAAGTCGCTCTAAGTGGAGTTAATTCTCACACACATGGAAAATGACACATCTTGGTGTGTGTAATTGTGCATCTCTTTCTATTTTTATTTAAAGGTTTATTTCAGTCCAAATGAACAAATCCAAATGTAATTTCCACCCTGGAAATGCAGAAGTGCTGTGGCTCTGGCCCTGGACCTGACAGGAGCTGTTTCCAGGACTGGACCAGGAAAGTCATGGAGCCACTGCACTTTTTTTGTTTTTAGGGCAATAAGGAGATTTTTAATTTACTTACAGACTTGAGATTTTGCATTTTTGTAGCTGAGGCCCTAAATTAAGCATTTTTATGTCCAAAAAGTTGTTTCTACATGTTTGCTGTGTGTTTTGTATAAAAGAGTGTGAATTTTATTTTCTGTTTTTTTTTTTTTTTCATCTCTATTTCTGGTCCTGGAGCTTTTCTCACAGCCTCATGACACAACTACAGCAGCAGATTGTGAAATAACAGGTTGGACTGAACAAAAGGAGGCAGAACACTTCATTAGGGGTAAAAGGGGCAGTTTTAAAAGCAAAATTAAGAAAAAAATCCAGGCGAAGAGAAATGTACTAAAATTAAAATCTCTGTTCTAATGTCGTTTCCTCGTCACAAACAGACCTGGAGTTGGGTTTTCGTTCATTCACACGTTTACCGCACAAACTCTGCGTATTTACGCTGAGTTCCTCTCTCAAACTGAAAACACTCTGCTCCACCTTCTGATGTCATGTGGTGATACAGGAAGGGAGCGCTCCACTGTGTTTTTAAACTCCTTCACTTTTACCGGAGTTCGACTTTAATCTGTAACTTCTCTGGTGGAGCGTCCGTCAAATGCTTTTCTCCATGGAAATATTATTTACTCGCCCAGAATGTTTCACAGTACGGCCCCCAAACCTTTCTATCTCCACGGAAACCAAACCAGACCAGGTTACGGGTCAGATCTGTGGAGAGGCGACCCCGCTCACAGTCAGAATGTCTGTTTTTCGAGGTATTTTTGAGCTCTAAAATCACCTGTAATTGAATAAATGTAAAGTAGAGCTGTGCCGGACTGACCACCAGTAAAGTTTTAAGTAAAAATTTCACCTTTAACAACAGTTTTTCAGTTATTCGTTCTCACCTTTGTGTTGAAAATCAAATTCCTAAACAGGACAGTAAACTCTCAGACTTAAAATGTACAATTTAAATCAGTTTTTATGTATTTTTTTGAGTTTTCAGGCTGTTTTAAAACTTTTTGGCACAGTTTTCCAATCTGTGCATTATGTCATCATTAACTGCTGACCATTCGGCCGTAGACATACATGTAGAACCCCGAGTATCAATAATAAAAGTTACGGGTCAGCTCTGTGGAGAGTCAGAATGTCAGTTTTTCGAGGTGTTTTTGAGCTCTAAAACCGCCTGTAATTGAATAAATGTAAAGCTCGGACTGAAATTGTGCTGTTTAAATCCATTTTTAATCTTTTTTCTCGAGTTTTCAGACTATTTTTAAACTTTTTGGCACAGTTTTCCGATCTGCGCATCACGTCGTCACGGTCACTGCTGAACATTCGGCCGTAGACATACACGTAGAACCCAGAGTATCAATAAAATTCGATCTAAAACGAGCCTAACTTCGATTTTAAACGTCTCTTTTAAGCGCAGAACCGGGGCTGGGCCAAATCTCGTCGTTTCTCCACGGCTCTTTGGGCTTTCCCGTGTCCGGCCGGCCCTCTCTCCGGACAGATCCCTCCGTCCGGGCTTCTGTTGTGATTGTTCCCATATGAGGAGCTTTAGTTCAGCCCAAACTTCCTCCTCGGCTCCTGACATGAGCAGTAATCCAATAACAGCTGATGCGCTCACCGTGGGGCAGGAAGTGGAGCATGAGAACGTCAAACATGTGTAAAAGCTCCGGTTCTGGGAGAGGCCGGTTCAGTTTTAAAGGACGTATGACGGGTTTTTTCTAATTCTCAATTCTTGGTTTGGCGGGACGGTACCTGTGGTCAATATTTGTCATAGTTTTACATGAGTTAAGCGGAGGTTTGTGCAAAAGAAATGAGACGAAAAGCACAAAAATACAGGAAATAGTGGTGCGGTCTAAAACAGAATCGCTCGATCTATGTCAACAATACAGAAAACTCCAAAGTGCAAAGACAATTTACGCACAAGGATGATTTTTCTGACCGTTTAAACTAAATAAAGTGGTTCTATGGAGGAAAATTTGATTTAGAATTTTAAATACAGCTGAATTTCTCACTTAGAATTTTTTACATCTGAAAAAAAAATTGAATTATTCTTATTTTGAGGTTGAGTTGCTGAAATTTTAAGTGCACTTTTAAAATATTTTTCAAATTCGCAAAAATTTCACCTTTTAAATACTTGAGGACTTGAAAATATTTGTGTTGAATATTTTAAAAAGTAAATTTTTTATATTGAATTTTAAACATTTTTTTAAATGCAACTAAAATACAATATAAAAATAAATAGTGGTGTCAAAAATATCGCGCTATTAACGCATTAACTCAAAACTATTTTAACAGCGTTCATTGTTTTATCATGAGATTAACGCTCTTTGTGACGGAGTGAACTATTTTTTTCATAAACTGTGGCCACTGCTGTAATGTTAGAAAAACTACAGGATCTGAAAAACTATTTGTACGAGAAGTCCCGGCTGGAGGAGGTGGGCCAAAGCGCGGCACATCTGCACACGCCGAGGAAACCGCGAAACAAAGTCTGCCTCAAAACACACGGCGAATCCGCGACAAGGACCGCGGACAGCGACAGAAGCCCTGAACGTCTCTGCCCCGGTCGCCTCCACCGCTACCACCACATCCCCAACGCCCAGAGGGGCATCGCAGCAGGACCCACACCCGCCTCACCAACACCTCAGGCTGCTGGACCCACCCCCTCCGACAAAAACCACCGGCTCCGCCACGTGACATGCAAACAGCGCCGTGCGACGACACCCTGGCCGCAGCCCGAGGTGTGAGCGCTGTCCGCAGAACCCCAGGTAACCGAGCACGACACGGCCCAGAAGTTCCAGCGTGAGCGCCGAGTACAACAAGTGCCGGGGCGACAAACACAGACTAACTGCAGGTCACTGGACGTCCCTCAGTCGTGAACCACCTCAGGTCACAGCTCAGGATTTCACCCGTTATGTGACTGTTCTGAAGACAAAAAGACGCACTTCGCTCACACTGATGCGGAGCACAAAGTCTCACTGACGACTGTTCTGGTTTGCAATAAAAAAAAATAAACATTTGCACAAAGCCTGTCCACTTTCCTATGCTGATAAGAGGATTAAAACGATGATTCAAGGGACAAAAACGTGCGATTCATTTGCGATTAATCGTAAATTAACTCATTTACATTCATGAGATTAACCGCAAGCTTCGATGAGCTTCATTTGACTGGATCCAAACTCTACTTAGTCCACTTTTTTACACAGTTTATGGCAGAATGTGTCCTAATTTATGAATCTGGCTGCAGAAGGCCAGGCGTCCGGAGCACTACTGGGAACGCTCCGAGCCAAAGACCCCGACGAAGGAGAAAACGGAACCGTCTTCTACTAAATATTTTAAACGAACGACAGCACTAAAAATAAATCAAACGTGTATTTTCAGAGTTTAAAAATTCAGTGGCATTTAACATTTTTAATCTGATGAAACAAACTATCTTCCTATAACTGTTGTGTCATTTTTAACTAAGTTTCAGGCAAAAGTAGTTCAGTTAGTAGATCACGTGTCCTCTGATCTTAAGGTTGCCGGTTCGAATCCCACTCTCGATATGGAAATTATTGGTAGATCAGAGTAATTCCAGCTCCCACAGATGAATAATGTTGTTGTGTCTTTGTGCAAGACACGTAACACACACACAGGTGTAAAGAGATTTGAGCCTTGAAGGGGAGTTTATTACAATTTTCAGCATTATTATTATGGTTTGTAAGTAACACTTATCAGATTACCTCAACATAAGTCAGATTTACCAGGACGTTGACTCATAAACTTCACTGAGATTAAGGAATTGTCCAGGATTTTTGGTAAAATCCGACATATAATCGCGTTTTATTGAAGCGAGCGGAACCTGTCGCATGAACTTTAACCAAAACCATGAGTGTTTTTAATGGGCGTTGGCGTCTGCTGCGCTCTGTGTGTGTGGCATTGTGGGAAATGGCCCGCCTGCCAAAGGAAAGGCTAATGTAAAGTGTGTGGGGGTCACTGGGGGTTTTATTGGGGTGTTTGTGGGCGTTCACAGGAATATGCTTTTAATTTGAAAGTGCTAATACCGGCAGTGGTTTATGAAAATACATTTCTGGCGATAAGTCGACCGTGACCTGCAGATTACTTCCTTATTTTTGCATTATTGGTTTTACACTAGAGGTTTTTCATGCTGGAAATGACGGGAAACGAGTTAAAAAACGCTGTCCCCGAGTTTTACTAGTTCATTCGGAGGTGGTATTACACTTCTACGGGGCATTAACTGCTAACACAGAACACATTGAGATCCCCCCCGTTCAAAACAACGTATGAATATGTTCAATAAGTTTCACTTTCGTTTTTAACTCTTCCCTCGCTCTCTGCGCTGCCACAGACCGTAACGCACGACGAATAGGAAGTTCGGGATAAACGAAGTCCGTAAATCAGCCCTATTCGCACGGGGTCAGTTTTACCTGTGGACCTTTGGTGATTTGTAATAATCGCGGAGGACGTCTGAGATTTTAATCACTTAATTTAATTTGTAAAGTAAAAATTCCCTACGATATTTCACCAAACACAGACGTCCGGTGATAAAACTCGTCCCGTGTGAATCTGCAGCTCAGTGTTTGTTGCTGTAATCGCGTCTTTTCGGTCTGTTCCTTTTATTTCCGCGGTCTTTTCTCTATATATTGCGCACATTTTATATTTCGCTTTGCGCCTTTTCTGTCTCTTTCCGTCTTGAGGCGGCTGCGGTAGAAATTTTGATGAGCAGTTTTGAGCTTTTTAGGGGCAAATTATAACACAGCCTCACAGCCTCGACATGGAAACCGATCCACCAAAAGGGAAATTCTCACAGGATTTTGACCTGGACGACGTGTGTAGCCACATGCGGTAAGGAATATTTATTTATTTTTTTTTTTTTTTAGCATACTTCATAAATTTACTTACTTAGCAGCGCAAAACACATAGAAACGGATGTGATGTTACGACATATCCGGTCGTAATTTCCGTAAAATAGAGTCATTTACGGACTTCGCTGATCCCGTGCGAATGCGAGTAACACAGAGGTGGGGCGGGAATTTGCAAATAACCAGACGTCCCCAGGTTGTACTTATCCCGTGCGAATAGGGCTTTAGACTGAGACTGGAAGAGAAAAGAACAAGGAGAGAAAAGAAAGAGATAGAAAAGATGCAATTACAACAGCAAACACCGAGATGCAGGTTCACACGGGACTAAGATTATCACTGGACGTCTGCGTTTGGTGAAATACAGCAGGTCATTTGCAGTGGAATTTTTACTTAAGATCTCAGGCCTCCTCTGCAGTTATTACAAATCACCAAAGGTTTTACGTTAGAATATTGTCGCCCCTCTCTCTGTAACTGCTGCTGTGGCGTCTTCATTTTGGTCTTAAAGCTGAACTCGGGCACATTTGAAGCTAAAGTCCGTTTCTAGAGGTGGTGGAATTCTGTCAGAAGCCAAAAAACGGCACAGATCAGCGTTTCCTCGGCGGAGATCTCACTAAAAATATCAGTGAACTTTAGAAAATGAAGCTGGACATTTGATATTGAGTGTTATTACACAAACAAACTAAAAAACTTAAACAAAAAAAAAACACTATATGTTTACTAGGGATGCAACAATAAACAAAATATCGTGATATTGTATCGTCAAAAGTCTCACATTAATATCGTGGGCCTAAACAATACATTGAATCACAAGTTTGTTCGCTTAAAGTTGAACTCCGGCACGTTTGAAGCTAAAGTCGTTTCTAGAGGAGGTGAATTCTGTCAGGAGCCAAAAAACGGCACAGATCAGTGTTTCCTCGGTGGAGATCTCACTGTGTTAAGGCAACAAACTAGTGCAGTGATGGGGGCAAGTTCTGAACTTCCACGTAAAACGCCGATTTGCTTCAGACTGAAGAATCTTAACTCCACTTTAACCCAGCTGACAACAGCCACGAGTCTAACAAACAAAACGCTCTGCCTGGTTCACTCATTAGTGTCTGGAAACGTTAGAAAACAACTTTATAAACAGCTTTACACTGAAGAAGAAGAGAAACTGAAAGTTGTTGAAAGAAAATGGTTCAGGAATGTTTTTTTTTTGTTGTTGTTTTTTTTGCGTTTTTCCAAAAATATAATTCACTCGTAAATAAATGAGACTCAAAAGTCGGGGTGACCGTGTCTTTTCTGTGGTTGGCCCAAAGCTTTGTGACGTTCTCCCTCTTCACATTAAGAGCGCCCCCTTCAGCTGATTCTTTTAAGTCTCATTTAAAAAACACACTTTTACTCACCGGCTTTTAACACAACGTGAAAACTGTGTGCTCCTCTGACCTGTCCCGTCCTTTACTGATTTTATTTGCTCGTTTTCGATGGCTAATTTAGTATTTTAAGGGTTTTTTATTGACTTGCTTTTTATTTATTTTATGCTTTATATTAATTCATGTGTTCGTTTATATTGTGCCGACTCTTTGGAGACTTTGTGTTGGTAAATTGTGCCGTACAAATAAAGTTGGATTGGAAACGGGATTAGAAACGACATCGGCGATCGCTTCTGACAGAGTTCCAACACCTCTAGCGACGAACGTTAGCTTCAAACGTGCCCGAGTTGAACTTTAAGGCTTCAGACGTGTAGTTTATGAAAACACGCACGAAAATACACTTCGATTACATTCGCTACGGCTCCAAGAGCGTCCACAAAATGTTCTTAAACCCCAAAACCAGCTGCGGTGCGTTCGCATATTTCTTAAGAGCGAACCAAAGTCTCCGTATTAACTTTCCCCGATTTCAGCACGTCCTTTTGTTCCCCGCTTCCTGGCCCCGTTGGATTGTCTTTTAATCCTCCCGTGATTGCATTTGGGAAGTGATTCATGTCCGAGGAGGAACTATTTGACCGATCGACTCAGCACCTCGGCCCCGTACGCGCTTATGCGTCCGCCGAACACAAACGGTCGGCGGTATAAAGAGCCTATTGATTGGAGCGCGCGCTGGAGCGGATTCTGTGACCAAACTTAAATTCGTAGTGCGAGCTGGTGATGGACGCGTTACTGGCAGAGCTCTCCGCGCTTTCCCCCTGTCAGCGCCTCGTAAATTACCCCGAGGAAGAAGAAGAGGCTGAGGTCTTTGTTTAAGTTCGACGCGGCGGGTCAGAGGAAGTGGGTTATGGACTTATTAAAATCACAGACTCCAATGAAACACAGAAAAGCTCTGATTATTACTACAAAAATACTACAGATACTTTAGTGAAAATGGAAATGCAACAGCTGCTACTACAACTACTACGACTACTATTACTACTACTACTACTACTACTACTGCTACTGCAACTATTACTACTAATACTACTACTACTAAAACAACAACTACTATTACTACTGTTATTACTACTACTAATACTACTACTACTACAACTATTACTACTACTACTACTAAAACAACAACAACTACTATTACTACTGTTATTACTACTAATACTACTACTACTACTACAACTATTACTACTACTACTACTACTACTACTACTGCAACTATTACTACTACTACTACTACTACTGCAACTATTACTACTACTGCTCCTACTACTGCAACTACTACTACTACTACTAATACTGCAACTATTACTACTACTGCTACTACTACTACTGCAACTACTACTACTACTACTACTACTACTGCAACTATTACTACTACTACTACTGCTACTACTACTGCAACTATTACTACTACTACTACTGCTACTACTACTACTACTACTGCTCCTACTGCAACTATTACTACTACTACTGCTCCTACTGCTACTAATACTACTACTACTACTACTACTACTACTACTACTACTACTGCTACTACTACTACTACTACTACTACTACTACTGCTACTACTACTGTTATTACTACTACTACTAATACTGCTGCTTCTACGACAACTGTTACTACTACTACTACTGCTACTGCGAATATTACTACTACTGCTGCTGCTACTACTATGTTCACGACGATGGTGACCACTACCACTGCTGGTTTCTGAAGAGATGCTATTTCTTAACCTTTAATGTTTCACAGTGTGGCTTTAATTTCTCTTCACGGATCCAGACGTGTGTCAGAACTTTCACCTGTGACAGAGCAACTTCTAACATCCAAATGTCCTCATTCTGTCCACGCAATTTGTCTCACCCCAGTACACAAAATAAAATATCGTATAAGCAGCTCTTGAAGTCCAAAATAAGGAAGTGCGTGTTAGCAAGCTAGTTGTTGCTGGCTTTACCATCAGGGCAAAACTCCGCTCTGAAACCTCTTAAACTCATCGTGCTGAGTAAATAGGCCGCTGATACGGTCCGATAATCAGGAAGTACACGTTAGCATGCTTGTTGTGAGCTTAGCCGACACGACAGAACTCCGCTCTGGTCTCTGGAGAGTCGGGAAAAGTGTTTGTAAACAGATCGGAGTGAATATTTAGGAAGTTTGGAATGCATAAAGAAACTGTTTTAAATGAACTAGTTCTGATTTTCACGTTTTTAAGACAGAAAAAATCAGATACAGCTCCTTTAAAGAAAATAAAATAAAGTAAATTTGACTTAAAGATGCACTGTGTAACTTTTGGGTTCGAGTTCTGTCACCCGCTTGTTTCTATGGATATCTCTACAGTATGAATGTTCCACAGTGTGACATTAAACAGCTCTACTTTACATTTATTCACTTAGAGATGGTTTTATAACTCAAAAATACCCAGAAAAACAGACATTCTGACTGTGGGCGGGGTCGCCTCTCCACAGATCTGACCTGTAACTTGGTCTAGCTTGGTCTCCGTGGAGATAGAAAGGTTTAATGCCATATTGTGAAACATTTTTACAAAGCATTTGACAAACCTTCAGCCAGAAAATTTACACAATGCACCTTTTAAGTAAATTTTGGGGACATTTTGAGGACTTTTTTTGTTTATTTTGAGGACTTTTCGTTTATTCAAAAGACACAATCATTTGGCTATTCAAATGGCTTTTTGCATGAATTGTTAATCGCTATGGCAACCGTGCTATTTTGCCATCACTCTGAAATCAGTGCACATGTGCATGATGCGGCTTTTCTAGTGGAAAGTCCATCACTCGCTTGTGTCCACGGAGTTGTTAAAGCTGCACGGTTGGCTGGGGCTCCGTCGCCTGCTTGTTTCTATGGATACGTCACTGCTCTGCTTGAAATGTCCCACAGTATGGCATTAAACAGCTCTACTTTACATTTATTCACTTAGAGATGGTTTTTATAGCTCGAAAACACCTAGAAAAACATCGACTCTGACTGGGAGTGGGGTCGCTTCTCCGCAGATCTGACCTGTGACTTGCCTGGGTTTGGTTTCCGTGGAGATAGAAAGGCTTAATGCCGTACTGTGGAACATTCCAAACAAAGCAAAAGCAAAAAAATCTCCCCGGGGCTGTTCAAAATGGGCGAAAAATACAATGAAAACGTGAAGATTTATTATTTAAGTTGGACGATTCGTACTGTTTAGTTGGCAGTAAAATCTGTTCACTTATAAAAGCAGTTCGATCACAAGGTTTAAATAGAAAACTTGGACTAAAATCACCCAAAAATGCGAAGTTTAGAGCAGAGGGAGTGGTGTGGGAGTGCGAGGAGCTCCTGTCCCCGCCCCTTTCGCCTCCGTCCTGTCGTTCCAAACACAGCGCTCCGGGCAGGCGTCGGGGATCAGCTCCGTGAACGTTGGCGCGAGTCCGCTCCATTCACAAAATACGAAGAGGTAAAAGGAAGAGTCAACTGCGGCTAACCTGACGCTGGATTCGGAGGGGTTTAACACAGCCTGAGCAGATGCTTTCTAAACGTGCACTAAAGTCCCTTGGCTGGTACTTCTGACCAAAGTCCTGGCTCGGTTTAGGCTCCGAGACCGTTTGTTGAACTGTGCTGGCCAATATTCCTATGAAAAGGTCCACTAAGTTTTGGCAAAAGCTCCGACACTGCACATTTTTCAGGTATCGGTGAGCGCTCAGACCAAATCACTGACGCTGACGTCTGTGGCTAATGTACGGTGACTCGGTTCGTGGCGGTCGGTAATGATGAAATTGTGAAACGAGTGCGTCATTAAGGAAAACTGTTCTGCACTCGGCGCTAATGCGAGTCAGTACAGTCGCATTTTCGTTGTGTTTTTGTCATTTTTAAGCAGATTTTCTGTATTTTACCTAAACAAATGACAGTTTATGCCTCTTTTTTTTTACTGTTGTCAGGTATTAAATTGGTCAAAAATAGGGAGACTTGGGGCGTTTCTTGCATAAAATTGGAACAAATCACTGGTTTTGGATGAATCTGCTGGGACAGGGGACACGGGGCTCAAAACTGGGACTGTCCCGGGGAAACAGGGACGTCTGGGAAACCTAAACCACAAGTGTCTAAACTTTTTTCATCAAGAGCCACAACACAGGCAAACCAGAGGGCGGATCGAGGGTCCTTTATTCAAACTAAGACCCTCAAAACCACACACTAAATATTAAATACTGGCTTTATCAAGGCAGATTTTTTTTTAAAAACTGCCGTAAAAAGTACTGCTCAAGGTAATCTGGGCCATAGTTTGAACAAGCGTCACTAGGCTAATTCTAACGCACAGAGCTTTACAAAAACAGACTGTGGAGGCTCTGAAAACACTTAAAACACGCCAATAATGATAACGGACATTTGTTACTTTACTACTACTTTCATTTAGCCTTTAGTGTGGACGCTCAACTTAGTAAAATAACTGAAACTACAGAGAGTGAAGCCCGACAACAGCGACAACAGCACAAACCATCCATGTGCTCTGAGGATGAACGTCTTTTTACAGGTCTCACAGTTGGTTTAATCTACGCTGTGGTAGAAAGTGACAAATATGAAAATAAAGCAGCACTAATTATGGTCACAACTATTATACATTTAACTAATACTTCAGTCCTCAAACTCTCCTTTATTCCTGAAGTTTTTCTGTAAAAATCGCCTTCGAGAAGATTTATTTTTGGCTTTTGTACTGTAACAAAATTGAGCCAAACTTCCCACTGTGGTATCAGACTCATGTCGGTATTGGATTGTAATAAAAAAAATAAAAAAAATCGTATCAGCATAACACTAGTATTAAACACACTGATCTCCATGGAGACGAGGGGTGTGCAAAAATATCGATAAATCGTATTGTTTAACGTGATGATTCGGTATCAGTATCGTGGGCTGTATTTGAGGTACATTTTACTACATTATTTAGTTAAAGCACGACAATTTTGCTGCTTGTTTAAAGGAAAGAAACTGTTTTGAGGATTAAAATGTTGCACAAAAATAGTTTTCAAACATTTTATTTACTTGATTCTTGGTTTATGTCGCCCCAAAACAACAAGCTGCTGTTCACCAGGGCAGGTTCTGAAGCTGAATGACTTTATGGGCAGAAAACAGTGCCTATTTACCCATTCTGCATCCAACAGCACAGCAGAACAGAGCAAGAGGACCAATAATAATGTAAATGTAGATAGAAAAAGAAAATAAACGTGGGAAGGCTTATTTTTTTAGACTTAAATGTAATGTTGTAATATTGCAACACTGGGCTTTTGGGGTTTAACACACTCGAAGATCAACGACATCGTACACGATACAGAGGAATATGTTTTCTGTAACCGCGCAGAACTTTGTAACGGTAAAAGACAGAAACTTCCTTTTTCCCTCTGAAAGTGCAGACATAGAGGTTTCCGTACATTTCTGCGGCTTTATCCTACGTCACACTCACGCTGTGTGATGACGTGAGCAAAACGAGTGTCCAACAGGAACTTTGTTTTCCCCAAACTCATGCGCTCCGTCCATTTTGATCGAGCCAAACTTTGCCAAAGAGTGAAGTGAGTCAAGATGGTCGACTCCTCTGACTGTGTGTGTTTATAACGAGGGAAAAAGTCGCTCTAAGTGGAGTTAATTCTCACACACATGGAAAATGACACATCTTGGTGTGTGTAATTGTGCATCTCTTTCTATTTTTATTTAAAGGTTTATTTCAGTCCAAATGAACAAATCCAAATGTAATTTCCACCCTGGAAATGCAGAAGTGCTGTGGCTCTGGCCCTGGACCTGACAGGAGCTGTTTCCAGGACTGGACCAGGAAAGTCATGGAGCCACTGCACTTTTTTGTTTTTAGGGCAATAAGGAGATTTTTAATTTACTTACAGACTTGAGATTTTGCATTTTTGTAGCTAAGGCCCTAAATTAAGCATTTTTTATGTCCAAAAAGTTGTTTCTACATGTTTGCTGTGTGTTTGTATAAATGAGTGTGAATTTTATTTTCTGTGTTTGTTTTTTTCATTTCTATTTCTGGTCCTGTAGCTTTTATCACAGCCTCATGACACAACTACAGCAGCAGATTGTGAAATAACAGGTTGGACTGAACAAAAGGAGGTAGAACACTTCATTAGGGGTAAAAGGGGCAGTTTTAAAAGTGAAATTAAGAAAAAAATCCAGGCGAGGAGAAATTTACTAAAACTGTCCTCACTTTTAGTATCACAGCCATAATTTAGTCTTTGTTTTTTATTGACCCGTATCGAATCGTAAGCTCACTGTATCGTATCGGAAACTTCTTATTGATATGATCTCATTGAACAATCCCAATGAGCTTTTCCGAGGTATTTTTGAGCAATACAAACGGAATAAAGTGATATTGTGATATTGTTGAACATTCCAGGCAAAATTACAACATCTCCATGGAGACACGCGGCATTCGACTCGAGCAAAAGTAAAAAATCTGGTTTGTATTTCGTAAAATGATCCAAACAATGATCTCAGATAACTTCACAGAGGGAGGTTTTCCCGCTGAGAGAACATGAGAGCGTTTAGGAGCCACGGCACAGACCCGTCCAGAGTTTGTAAACAGAAACGCCTCTTTCCGAGGGACAGCGTCAACGTCCAGACATCACAAACTACGAGAAACCATGGCAACCGCACGTGAGTAACAGCAAAACCTCGGGCAGAAAGAAAATCCCCACGTGCGGCGCTGTTTTATGGGGATTATGGACGTTAGCAGCAAAATGACACGCTAAAGGACGTGTAGTAAACATTTCTTAGAGGTGGGGGGTCCGTCACCTGCTCGTTTCCATGGATATGTCATTGTTCTGCCCGGAATGTTCCACAGTATGACTTTAAACAGCCTTACTTTACATTTATTCACTTACAGGTGGTTTTATAGCTCGAAAATACCTTGAAAAACAGACATTCTGACCTACGATTTGGTCTGGTTTGGTTTAATGCCATACTGTGGAACATTCCAGACAATAACAAAGCAATAATATCTCCATGGTGAAAATATTTGATGGGATGTTCCACCAGAAACGTTACACAACAAACTTTTAAATCTAACGTTAAGCGGCTACACAAATAATGCAAAAACCCTGTACAGCGCGACACAACAGACTGACAATTTAAGTTTTGTTTTATTTCAACTCCACAAGTCCGAAAAATATTAGTGAACTTTAGAAACTGAAGCTGGACATTTGATGTTGAGTGTTATTACGCAAACAAACTAAAAAACTCAAACAAAAAAACACTATATGTTTACTAGGGATGCGACAATAAACAAAATATCGTGATATTGTATCGTCAAAAGTCTCACATTAATATCGTGGGCCTAAACAATACATTGAATCACAAGTTTGTTCGCTTAAAGTCGAACTCCGGCACGTTTGAAGCTAAAGTCCGTTTCTAGAGGTGGTCGAATTCTGCCAGAAGCCAAAAAACGGCACAGATCAGTGTTTCCTCGGTGGAGATCTCACTGTGGCAGTGAGTCTGTCAAGGCAACAAACTAGTGTAGTGATGGGGGCAAGTTCTGAACTTCCACGTAAAGCGACAATTTGCTTCAGACTGAAGAATCTTAACACCACTTTAACCCATCTGACAACAGCCACGAGTCTAACAAACCAAACGCTCTGCCTGGTTCACTCATTAGTGTCTGGAAACGTTAGAAAACAACTTTATAAGCACCTCACACTTCCCTCTGCTGATTTCCCACTGCACAGGCCAAGGCCCAAAAGACTCGATCGTCGATGTCATTTCTGATCCCGTTTATTTACCAGTGAATTATATTTTCGCTAAAAAAATACATTCCTAAACCATTTTCTTTCAACAACTTTCAGTTTCTCTTCTTCACCGTCAGTAGTCGATCTTCACTTGTTGCTTCTGGCGCTCGAGCCTCTCGCCGCCGCTGGAGTCGACGATCGAGTCTTTTGGGCTTTGGCCTGTGCAGTGGGAAATCAGCAGAGGGAAGTGTGAGGTGCTTATAAAGTTGTTTTCTAACGTTTCCAGACACTAATGAGTGAACCAGGCAGAGCGTTTTGTTTGTTAGACTCGTGGCTGTTGTCAGATGGGTTAAAGTGGTGTTAAGCTTCTTCAGTCTGAAGCAAATTGGTGTTTTACGTGGAAGTTCAGAACTTGCCCCCATCACTGCACTAGTTTGTTGCCTTAACACAGTGAGATCTCCACCGAGGAAACACTGATCTGTGCCGTTTTTTGGCTTCTGACAGAATTCGACCACCTCTAGAAACGACTTTAGCTTCAAATGTGCCGGAGTTACACTTTCACAATTTGTTCAGCCTTCACAGAGTAAGGAGTGTTTCAATAGGGCCCAGGAGAGATCGCTAGATTCCTCAGACATGCGTGGATGACGTATAAACCCACTTTTCACCACAGACATGTTTCTGACGAGGGAACAACGTTAAAAAAAGCTACAAAGCTTAAACAAAAAAGAGCGTAAAACCGAAACTAAGCAGGAAACCGACTACTAACAAAAGTATTTACAGTCTCAGACCTCCCACTCCGCCTAACGTCCTCGTGTCGAATTTTCTTTTCCTCTTTTTCCGACGCGGCGACTGGAAAACACAGGCGAACATGAAAGAGAAGCAGATCAAACCGGGAATAAAACATAAAAATGATTAAATGTGGACGGGACTTTGCTGCGAGCTCTTGGCCGTCGGAAAAGAGGAGCGAGGAGGAATATAAGGTCACGAGGAACCGTTTTGTCAACCGCCAAAGAGGGGGATGAGACGGAGGGAAGGGTGAAAGACGAGGGAAAAGAGCGGTGATTTTGGGGAGGTGTTTAATTGCTCAAAGTCCCAGAATTCTCCCTGGAAAATATGTTGAGATCCTCCCGGAGCGCGGTGGTTCCCCCGATTCAGAATCAAACGGGAAGAAAAAGAGGGGAAAAGGAGGGAGGGAAAGAAGAAAAGAGACAGAGGAGAGATAAAAAGGGACAGTAGGGAGGGAAAGGAGAGAGAGACGGAGAGAAAAGGAGGAAGAAGAGAGCGAAGTAAAGAAAGAGAATAATAGAAAGTAGGAAAGAATAGAAAGTAAAGAGTAATAGAAAGTAGGAAGAGGGATAGGAGGGAAGGAGAAAGAGACAAAGATAGAGGGAAAGAAGAAGAAGGAAAAGAGCGAGAGAGAAGGAGGAAGTAGAGGGGAGTGCGAGAAATAAGTAAAAAGGAGGTGAGAAAAGTCGGAATAGAAAAGAGGAGAAATGAATGAGATAGAGGAGAGAACAGAGAGAGAGAGGAGAGGGAGAAAAAAGAGGGGTAAAAAAAGCGAGAGAGCGAAGGAGGAGAGGAGGTGTGTCATCTTGTATAAATAGAGCTGTACTAACGCCTCGTTCCAGGGCTGATATAACCTCATTTACTGGACATGTTGTTTTTGGACCACGGAGCGAAGGAATAAAAAATGATATAAAAACACCGTCCTGAATGGAGAAAGAAAAAAAGCAGAAGCGAAAGTTTGATTTAAAAGAGGCTTTTATCGAGCTACAGCGAGAGAGGGAGGAGGGAAGACGACCGAGAGAGAAAGAAAGAGAAAGAAAGAAAGGAGGGAGAAAGAGAGAGAGAGAGATCGAACTTTTACAATAAGATGAAATGTTTCTGTTCAGGATTTTTACCGTCTTAAAAACATGAAAAACAGGAACAGTTCATTTTAAGCAGTTTGCAGTCGTCCAAAGTTCTTTCTCACGTACTTTACGCCGTGATTATTCACCTAAATGAGTTTATAAAAGAGCTTTTTACAATTGTCACAGCTCTTTAAATGTTCTTTTCGAGGGTTTGTCACTTCCTTGTCTCCACAGATACATCAGTGTTTTAAAGGGAATATGGTTTTACACTTGCTCACTTGTATATATTCAATTTATGGCTGTTTTTATTGTTCAAAAACGTAAACGTGAAGTCGGCCCCTCGTCAAACGCGAACCTGCACAAAAACTACGTCAGTCGATCGTTTGTGCTGCGAAAAGTTTCGTTTGTGCGATTCTGGTTCTTCAGATATTTGCAGTTTTATCTTCGGTCGGTGACGTCGTCCAGAACCTCAGAATGTGAAACAGGCTCAAAACAGAAAGAAAATTATAGAAACTTTTGTCCTGTTTTGTGCTGTGACACTTTTCGTTTGTGTGAGTTTTTTTTCTAAAATTACTCGTTATTATTTCTGTGATATTGTGCGACATTATTTCCGCTCAAACTCCGCAAAACTAGTGAAGAGAAACAATCTCAGGCTGTGGACAACTAGTTTTGTGGAGTGACGTCCTATAATTGTAGCAGAAATAATCATTCATAATTAATCATTTCATATTCCGAGGTTCTGGACGACGTCTTCGGCCAAAAATAAAACTCCAAATGTCTTAAGAAAAAGGAATCGCACAAACGAAACTTTTTGCAGCACAAACGAAGCACAAACGATGGACGTAGTAGGTTTGAGTTTGATGTGGGCGACTTCACGGAGGTAAAGTGTATTACTTATGATACTATGAGCGGGCTTGCCTCTCCTTAGATCTGACACATAACACCTTTGCCTGGAATGTTCATTTTACAGTTGCAGTGCACTCACAGCAGTTTTAACGTGTGAAAAACGTGTATTCTTGGGCTGTCAGTGTCACACGCTCGTCTCCGTACAAATACAGGTTTAATGCCATACTACGGGACATTCCAGGAGAAGCAACACCAGTTTCCCCAAGAAAAATTACAAACGCACTTTTAACGTAGATCACAAAGAAGACGGGTTCATCAAGCATCATCATCGAGACGAGCCGCTATAGATCAACACAGGCCACGTTCGACTCTCCTGAACTAAATAGTTTGGAATTAAAATATTCTCCATGGAAATAATAATTACGGATTGAGGTTTCCATGGAAAACACGTTAAATCGTCTTTATTTAATCCCGCTCAGCGTCTGGGGGTGGGGGAGGTTCTGATCGGACAGCGACACAAACGCATTTCCGTCTTTGGGAAGAAAACCCACACTTCAGCTGCTCCCGGCTTTTCTGTCATCTCGGTTTTTGTCGTTTCGCCCCCGACACAAACACGATCCGAACTTTTCCCGCGGTCGTTCCGGTGATAATGAAGCAGCAGCTGGAGAATTCTCTCCTCACGCTTTCCGTCTGTGAGCTGAGGAGGAGAAGGGAAGAGTGTGGGAGAAGGAGGAAGAAGACAAACTGAGTCTGAGGCTGCCACACCTCAGCCCACTCCCACATCTCGCTCACAAATCCAAAGAGACGTGGAGGAAAGTCCCGAGAGACGACTGGAGGAGCCGGATCGAAGGACGACACAACGAGCACCAACCACCGGGATTATTTTGAAGAAGAAGAAACGTTTACATGATCCAGGAAGAAATTCATTGAGCTTTAAAATCAGAATAAACCCACTGACTTCGGAATTAAGTTTAATTCCGAATAATCATTTTCATCACGTGTTTACATGGACTTTTTAAAGCAGAATTAAAACTCTCATGTAAACGTGGCAATAGTTACTTTCCAACCCAAGACCCATATTTGGAAATCCGAGCGTGAGTATCCTAGCAACCAAAGAGCCAATCAGGAGTGAGGGTATTGGAGGTAACTCCCTTTTGTCTCCCACAGCGCTCATTTGGTGGAAACGCTGTCGATCAAACCCGTTACTAACGCTAGAGGGAGCGACCTTGGGGGAAAAAGGCACCTGATTTGTCTGTTATTAATGTTTATATCTTGATTTAAGAAAAAAAAAAATAGCAAAATAAAAAACAGTATCATGTAGCGCGGGTTAATACGAACATTTTAAGTCCAAAATGAGGAGCCTGACAGCAGCAGTTACAGAAAAAGAGGCGACGGTTTTTCAATAGAAACCGAACTGGAGCCAGAGTCCAACGAGCCGAAACACGCCCGTAATTCGTTTCCTCGTTGGAGTTGGCGGGTTCGCTCTGCCTAATTCAGTCTGTGGTCAGTAAAAACAAACAAAAGCGGAATCAATTTTTCACAATCGCTTCAGAAAGTGGTGTCATTATTCAACCCCAGAGACGTGAGAGTTTCAGCGGAAAGGATTTTAAACCAGAAGATTAATGCGACACGTTCGTGGAGCCGATCCCGGATAAACAACGAGGAGGTGCGGCGCTATCGTCCACTTCTACCGCGAAAACCTGGGCTCTCGGGGTCCCGCGCGGATCCTCGGCGGCTCCTTTTTCGCGTCTGAACTCGCGAAGAGCGGCCGCTTGGCCCGGGTCCCTCGCCACTTCTGAGTCTCGCTTTGATTTAAGACGCGGAACCAAAAACCCCGGACTCTGGCCCCCCGATTCTCAGCGAGGAGAGTCCCTTTTGGCAGGATCTAAACCGGTCTGAGGTCTCATCAGGACTAGACCACCGAGAAAACCGGTTCAGCCTGGTCCTGGCCCCAAACATGTGTAATTACAGCCTATGGAGTGATGTATTCCTCCGCGCAGATATGAGTTTATATAGGTGAGCGGTCAAAGCCAGTGCATTCATAAACAATGGGAGTCTGAGCGTGAAACTAGCTTACAAATTATGGTTTCTTTTGAAATTCGAAGTTTACTTTGGGAGAGTTAAAGGACTTCTCTGGAGTGGAGCCTGAATACACAAGCCTGCAAACTCAGGGCGCAGATTAGCAGTGTAATGTAATATACGCTGCGAACTGTGATCCTGTGTTTTAGTAGCAGTCAGACCACATCACAAACGCCGGTGTCCGCAGGGCTGAGGACGATGGGAGCCTTGTGTGCGAGCGCGCTACGACCCATAAACAAAGATGTCAGATAGGCCGGGCTCGGTACGGTGCGACGCATTTTATAGAGCAGAGGGAGTCGTCAAAATTAGAAGAGGAGAGAGACCCAAAAAAGATCAAATTAAAGCTCCTACGTTACACAGAATGGACTCTTCTGAGGTTTTAGTGGTGTTACTCTGCAAAAATAGCCCTCCTTAAAACTAGAAAAAGACACTTGTTTGAAGTTAAAATGCTTTTAAACCACGAAAATATATCTAGACCTTCATAAATCTCCAAATAAAATAAAATCACTTATTCTAAGCCAGTGGTTCTTAACCTTGTTGGAGGTTCTGAACTCCACGAGTTTCATCTGCGCATTCACCAAACCTTAACTGGAAAAATAAAATATGTTTTTTTTTCAAATTCAGAACAGAGGTATATATATGTTATTGGTGCACACGTGTGAATCCATATTTGCACATTTTCGTCCAACCACTTTCTTTTTTTGCTGGTCAAAGAGTTCGTTTGAAGGGAGAATATTAAAGAAATGACACGACACCATCAGACAGTCACAAGACGACTGCAGCCAAACGGGGCAAATCATCACCAATCCTATGAGCTGGATGTGAGTCTGACCCTGAACCCCTGAGACTGACTCACTGAACCCCTGAGACTGACTCACTGAACCCCTGAGACTGACTCACTGAACCCCTGAGACTGACTCACTGAACCCCTGAGTCTGACCCTGAACCCCTGAGACTGACTCACTGAACCCCTGAGACTGACTCACTGAACCCCTGAGACTGACTCACTGAACCCCTGAGACTGACTCACTGAACCCCTGAGACTGACTCACTGAACCCCTGAGACTGACTCACTGAACCCCTGAGACTGACTCGCTGAACCCCTGAGACTGACTCGCTGAACCCCTGAGACTGACTCACTGAACCCCTGAGACTGACTCACTGAACCCCTGAGACTGACTCACTGAACCCCTGAGACTGACTCACTGAACCCCTGAGACTGACTCACTGAACCCCTGAGACTGACTCACTGAACCCCTGAGACTGACTCACTGAACCCCTGAGACTGACTCACTGAACCCCTGAGACTGACTCACTGAACCCCTGAGACTGACTCACTGAACCCCTGAGACTGACTCACTGAACCCCTGAGACTGACTCACTGAACCCCTGAGACTGACTCACTGAACCCCTGAGACTGACTCACTGAACCCCTGAGACTGACTCACTGAACCCCTGAGACTGACTCACTGAACCCCTGAGACTGACTCACTGAACCCCTGAGACTGACTCACTGAACCCCTGAGACTGACTCACTGAACCCCTGAGACTGACTCACTGAACCCCTGAGACTGACTCACTGAACCCCTGAGACTGACTCACTGAACCCCTGAGACTGACTCACTGAACCCCTGAGACTGACTCACTGAACCCCTGAGACTGACTCACTGAACCCCTGAGACTGACTCACTGAACCCCTGAGACTGACTCACTGAACCCCTGAGACTGACTCACTGAACCCCTGAGACTGACTCACTGAACCCCTGAGACTGACTCACTGAACCCCTGAGACTGACTCACTGAACCCCTGAGACTGACTCACTGAACCCCTGAGACTGACTCACTGAACCCCTGAGACTGACTCACTGAACCCCTGAGACTGACTCACTGAACCCCTGAGACTGACTCACTGAACCCCTGAGACTGACTCACTGAACCCCTGAGACTGACTCACTGAACCCCTGAGACTGACTCACTGAACCCCTGAGACTGACTCACTGAACCCCTGAGACTGACTCACTGAACCCCTGAGACTGACTCACTGAACCCCTGAGACTGACTCACTGAACCCCTGAGACTGACTCACTGAACCCCTGAGACTGACTCACTGAACCCCTGAGACTGACTCACTGAACCCCTGAGACTGACTCACTGAACCCCTGAGACTGACTCACTGAACCCCTGAGACTGACTCACTGAACCCCTGAGACTGACTCACTGAACCCCTGAGACTGACTCACTGAACCCCTGAGACTGACTCACTGAACCCCTGGGGCTCCATCAAACTGGGGTAAGAACCACTGATCTAAGCAATAATAAGTTTGAAGTGATCTAAAATAAAGCATAAAACACAAATTCTAAGACTAAATTAAGATGAAAAACCTTAAAACTAGAATATAAAGTTCGTTATTGACTGTTTTATTCTTGATTTTAATGACATTCTTTATTTCTTTATTTTAAGACTAATTACTCCTTGGTAACTTATTGACAAATTGCGTCTCTCTCCTAAAACTTTTAAATCTTTCCACGTTACAAACAGAAGGTTCAGAGATACTGGACGATTTCAGTCCAAGATCGACTGATTTACATCCATAATAAAACGTCGTAAACTCCATCTTAACACTTGTTTTGCCTGTTTTGTGTCTTCTAACTAGATATAAAACTAAAAAAGAAAAAAGCACTATTTTCTTGAAATAAGCTTCGTAATTTTACATATTGAGCATCATTTAGTCATTTAGTAAATATATTCCTTAAAACAAGATAAATATTATAGTTTATTGTTTTCCACTTTATTTTATTCTATTTTATTTGTTGCATGTTTAGTGTTTGTTTACGTTTCGCTCCAATTACTGCAGCAAATTCCTAATGTTGTGAACCTGTTCAGTCATACGGCAATAAAACCTGATTCTGATTCTGATTCTGAAAAAAAAAGATTTTTAAGAGAATAAATCTTGGTTAGTTTTATGAAATGTGCCGTGTATAATCTTGTTTCCTCCTCAAAAACAGAGTTGGAGTTGTGTTTCGTTTCGTTCACACGTGGAGTAACTCTCTATTATGAGTCAAAATGCTCCGTTCCACCTCGTGATGTCACTGAGCAGGAGTTTTCAAGTTAACATCTCCTTTCACGTTTTGTTGAGTGGAGATGGGCGATTCAGTGGAGAGTGTTTTCAGTTTACGAGAAGAACTGGGCCTAAACACGCAGCGTTTCTGTGTTCAAACACGGCGACTACTTTGCCTCGACTTTTCCTCTGCATAATTTACCACAGAAAGTTTCAATTTTAAGTCATATTTTACATTTTTTCGCTGCACCGGAGCCATGGCGATCAGCAATGAGGTGAAACCGGCGATTATTTACGAAAATATCCACCTGCACCCGGCGTTTAAAAGGGACCCGGAGGTTAAATGAAATCGTATTTTATGGTATTACAGGTGGTTTTATCGCTCAAAAGGGAATGAAAAAGACAGAGAAAGAAAAGGAAAGAGTGAAAAAGCACTGACCAGACTCATATCTTTGTAAAATATTGGAGAAGTTTGTATTCTGGAGAGACAGGAGCGGAAAACAGGGAGAAGACGATAGAGAAGAGGGGGTGAAAAAGAGAAAAAAGGGGAAAAGACAGAGATGAAGCATTGAACAGACTCATATCTTTATGAAGTATTGGAAAATTGTGATTCCGGATCCAAAACAAACAGAATTCCTCCGTATCCGTATCTCTTAAAACAGAAACAATCGCAGCAGAATTGGCAGCCGTTTGCAGTAGTATTTGTAGTACTTTAACAGTAGAATTGGCAGCTGTTTGCAGTAGTATTTGTAGTACTATAACAGTAGAATTGGCAGCTGTTTGCAGTAGTATTTGTAGTACTTTAACAGTAGAATTGGCAGCCGTTTGCAGTAGTATTTGTAGTACTTTAACAGTAGAATTGGCAGCTGTTTGCAGTAGTATTTGTAGTACTTTAACAGTAGAATTGGCAGCTGTTTGCAGTAGTATTTGTAGTACTTTAACAGTAGAATTGGCAGCCGTTTGCAGTAGTATTTGTAGTACTTTAACAGTAGAATTGGCAGCTGTTTGCAGTAATATTTGTAGTACTTTAACAGTAGAATTGGCAGCTGTTTGCAGTAGTATTTGTAGTACTTTAACAGTAGAATTGGCAGCTGTTTGCAGTAGTATTTGTAGTACTTTAACAGTAGAATTGGCAGCTGTTTGCAGTAGTATTTGTAGTACTTTAACAGTAGAATTGGCAGCTGTTTGCAGTAGTATTTGTAGTACTTTAACAGTAGAATTGGCAGCCGTTTGCAGTAGTATTTGTAGTACTTTAACAGTAGAATTGGCAGCCGTTTGCAGTAGTATTTGTAGTACTTTAACAGCAGAATTGGCAGCCGTTTGCAGTAGTATTTGTAGTACTTTAACAGTAGAATTGGCAGCTGTTTGCAGTAGTATTTGTAGTACTTTAACAGTAGAATTGGCAGCCGTTTGCAGTAGTATTTGTAGTACTTTAACAGTAGAATTGGCAGCTGTTTGCAGTAATATTTGTAGTACTTTAACAGTAGAATTGGCAGCTGTTTGCAGTAGTATTTGTAGTACTTTAACAGTAGAATTGGCAGCTGTTTGCAGTAGTATTTGTAGTACTTTAACAGTAGAATTGGCAGCTGTTTGCAGTAGTATTTGTAGTACTTTAACAGTAGAATTGGCAGCTGTTTGCAGTAGTATTTGTAGTACTTTAACAGTAGAATTGGCAGCCGTTTGCAGTAGTATTTGTAGTACTTTAACAGTAGAATTGGCAGCCGTTTGCAGTAGTATTTGTAGTACTTTAACAGCAGAATTGGCAGCCGTTTGCAGTAGTATTTGTAGTACTTTAACAGCAGAATTGGCAGCTGTTTGCAGTAGTAGTTGTAGTACTTTAACAGTAGAATTGGCAGCCGTTTGCAGTAGTATTTGTAGTACTTTAACAGTAGAATTAGCATCCATTTGCAGTAGTATTTGTAGTACTTTAACAGTAGAATTGGCAGCCGTTTGCAGTAGTATTTGTAGTACTTTAACAGCAGAATTGGCAGCTGTTTGCAGTAGTATTTGTAGTACTTTAACAGTAGAATTGGCAGCTGTTTGCAGTAGTATTTGTAGTACTTTAACAGTAGAATTGGCAGCCGTTTGCAGTAGTATTTGTAGTACTTTAACAGTAGAATTGGCAGCTGTTTGCAGTAATATTTGTAGTACTTTAACAGTAGAATTGGCAGCTGTTTGCAGTAGTATTTGTAGTACTTTAACAGTAGAATTGGCAGCTGTTTGCAGTAGTATTTGTAGTACTTTAACAGTAGAATTGGCAGCTGTTTGCAGTAGTATTTGTAGTACTTTAACAGTAGAATTGGCAGCTGTTTGCAGTAGTATTTGTAGTACTTTAACAGTAGAATTGGCAGCCGTTTGCAGTAGTATTTGTAGTACTTTAACAGTAGAATTGGCAGCCGTTTGCAGTAGTATTTGTAGTACTTTAACAGCAGAATTGGCAGCCGTTTGCAGTAGTATTTGTAGTACTTTAACAGCAGAATTGGCAGCTGTTTGCAGTAGTAGTTGTAGTACTTTAACAGTAGAATTGGCAGCCGTTTGCAGTAGTATTTGTAGTACTTTAACAGTAGAATTAGCATCCATTTGCAGTAGTATTTGGAGTACTTTAACAGTAGAATTGGCAGCCGTTTGCAGTAGTATTTGTAGTACTTTAACAGCAGAATTAGCATCCATTTGCAGTAGTATTTGTAGTACTTTAACAGCAGAATTAGCATCCATTTGCAGTAGTATTTGTAGTACTTTAACAGTAGAATTGGCAGCCGTTTGCAGTAGTATTTGTAGTACTTTAACAGTAGAATTAGCATCCATTTGCAGTAGTATTTGTAGTACTTTAACAGTAGAATTAGCATCCATTTGCAGTAGTATTTGTAGTACTTTAACAGTAGAATTGGCAGCCGTTTGCAGTAGTATTTGTAGTACTTTAACAGTAGAATTGGCAGCCGTTTGCAGTAGTATTTGTAGTACTTTAACAGCAGAATTAGCATCCATTTGCAGTAGTATTTGTAGTACTTTAACAGCAGAATTAGCATCCATTTGCAGTAGTATTTGTAGTACTTTAACAGTAGAATTGGCAGCCGTTTGCAGTAGTATTTGTAGTACTTTAACAGTAGAATTAGCATCCATTTGCAGTAGTATTTGTAGTACTTTAACAGTAGAATTGGCAGCCGTTTGCAGTAGTATTTGTAGTACTTTAACAGTAGAATTAGCATCCATTTGCAGTAGTATTTGTAGTACTTTAACAGTAGAATTGGCAGCCGTTTGCAGTAGTATTTGTAGTACTTTAACAGTAGAATTAGCATCCATTTGCAGTAGTATTTGTAGTACTTTAACAGTAGAATTGGCAGCCGTTTGCAGTAGTATTTGTAGTACTTTAACAGTAGAATTAGCATCCATTTGCAGTAGTATTTGTAGTACTTTAACAGTAGAATTGGCAGCCGTTTGCAGTAGTAGTTGTAGTACTTTAACAGTAGAATTGGCAGCTGTTTGCAGTAGTATTTGTAGTACTTCAACAGTAGAATTGGCAGCCGTTTGCAGTAGTATTTGTAGTACTTTAACAGTAGAATTGGCAGCCGTTTGCAGTAGTATTTGTAGTACTTTAACAGTAGAATTGGCAGCCGTTTGCAGTAGTAGTTGTAGTACTTTAACAGTAGAATTGGCAGCCGTTTGCAGTAGTAGTTGTAGTACTTTAACAGCAGAATTGGCAGCCGTTTGCAGTCAGGGCTCTACAGTGCGCCCATTTCACTCGCATTTGCGAGTAAATATTTCGTCGTGCGAACGAGGAAAATAAAACAGTCGCACCAGTGCGAGTGCTTCTGCAGCCACAGTAAGGAGAACTGCGCACAGACGTAACGTGACAAGTTAAACGTTCTAAATGTATCAAACATTAGGGGCGCAGTCACACTAGGACTTCAGAATCGTGCCCAAGCCTGGATCACCCCTAAAGCGCCGCACGCTTGCCCAGCGCGAGTGCTGACCCCAGCGTATGAGCTCCGCATGTGGCCGATATCACTCATATGAACAAACTCCGCTTCAAAACACACCCACGCCCCCTTCAACGAGGAGCGCCCCGCAGCAGGACCCACACCTGCCCCACCACTCAGTAAACACCCCCACGCCGCTGAACTTCCTTCTCCGCTAAAGCGAGAGCTTTGTCTTGGTCTTGTCTCGAGCGCATTTGGACTCGGTCTTATCACGGACTCAAGGTCTGAATACTGAGTGTGATCATATTTCATTACGGCCGCTGCAATAAACTTGTACCGGTGTGCGTGACCACGCGGGACGTGTCTCTGCGGCCTGTGCACTGGAGCCCACAGACACTGTGCGGCCCGTCAGCACAGACTCCGCAGCGCGCGGCTTGTCCACAGCGCGCACCCTTGTGTACCAACGTGCGTCACAGGGCAGGTATCCCACCCATCCTTCCGCCTCACGTCAAATACGCCAATACTAATTTTCTGTCAGTGTCCGCACAGAGCAGACCCACAGCACAGAGCAGGTGATATGTGGGCTGAAGTTTGCCTAAGAAAATGCCAAATAACTCTGTCACAATGTGCGTTTAGTTTGGTAAATGTGCAGAGGCAAAAAACCACTGTAAAACCAGTAAGAGAAAGTAACTTCACCGAGGAATTTGAAAATACAGGTTTAAAAATCTTACCTATGTTTTTCACTTTGAAGCAGTTTTGTGTAAAGTGCCAGTGGAAGTTCTCTTAAAGAAGAGGTTCTCAAACTGTGGGTGAAGGTCCAAAAAGGGCCACAGAGTGTTTCAGTGCAGTACAGTTTGTTTGGCTTATTTTAAGTCTAAATATTAATCAGATAAAATGAAGATATATTTATAAAAACACTGCGATCATGCAGGAAAAGTACAGTCATAATAATTCTTTTGTTTTTTGTATTACATCAATTCAAATAAGTTGGTGTGCGCAAGTTCTGCACTGTAATAATCGTTCGAAATGAAAACCTATTTGTGCCCCCATTTTTTTTTCTGTGCTCCTAAAATTTTTCACTTAGGGGCACATGTGCTCCTGAAAAAAAAAGTTAGCGTAGAGCCCTGTTTGCAGTAGTATTTGTAGTACTATAACAGCAGAATTGGCAGCCGTTTGCAGTAGTATTTGTAGTACTTTAACAGTAGAATTGGCAGCCGTTTGCAGTAGTATTTGTAGTACTTTAACAGCAGAATTGGCAGCCGTTTGCAGTAGTATTTGTAGTACTTTAACAGCAGAATTGGCAGCCGTTTGCAGTAGTATTTGTAGTACTTTAACAGTAGAATTGGCAGCCGTTTGCAGTAGTATTTGTAGTACTTTAACAGTAGAATTGGCAGCCGTTTGCAGTAGTATTTGTAGTATTTTAACAGTAGAATTGGCAGCCGTTTGCAGTAGTAGTTGTAGTACTTTAACAGTAGAATTGGCAGCCGTTTGCAGTAGTATTTGTAGTACTTCAACAGCAGAATTGGCAGCCGTTTGCAGTAGTATTTGTAGTACTTTAACAGCAGAATTGGCAGCCGTTTGCAGTAGTATTTGTAGTACTTTAACAGTAGAATTGGCAGCTGTTTGCAGTAGTATTTGTAGTACTTTAACAGTACAATTGGCAGCTGTTTGCAGTAGTATTTGTAGTACTATAACAGCAGAATTGGCAGCCGTTTGCAGTAGTATTTGTAGTACTTTAACAGCAGAATTGGCAGCCGTTTGCAGTAGTATTTGTAGTACTATAACAGCAGAATTGGCAGCCGTTTGCAGTAGTATTTGTAGTACTTTAACAGCAGAATTGGCAGCCGTTTGCAGTAGTATTTGTAGTACTTTAACAGCAGAATTGGCAGCCGTTTGCAGTAGTATTTGTAGTACTTTAACAGTAGAATTGGCAGCCGTTTGCAGTAGTATTTGTAGTACTTTAACAGTAGAATTGGCAGCCGTTTGCAGTAGTATTTGTAGTATTTTAACAGTAGAATTGGCAGCCGTTTGCAGTAGTAGTTGTAGTACTTTAACAGTAGAATTGGCAGCCGTTTGCAGTAGTATTTGTAGTACTTCAACAGCAGAATTGGCAGCCGTTTGCAGTAGTATTTGTAGTACTTTAACAGCAGAATTGGCAGCCGTTTGCAGTAGTATTTGTAGTACTTTAACAGTAGAATTGGCAGCTGTTTGCAGTAGTATTTGTAGTACTTTAACAGTACAATTGGCAGCTGTTTGCAGTAGTATTTGTAGTACTATAACAGCAGAATTGGCAGCCGTTTGCAGTAGTATTTGTGGTACTTTAACAGTAGAATTGGCAGCCGTTTGCAGTAGTATTTGTAGTACTTTAACAGTAGAATTGGCAGCCGTTTGCAGTAGTAGTTGTAGTACTTTAACAGTAGAATTGGCAGCCGTTTGCAGTAGTATTTGTAGTACTTCAACAGCAGAATTGGCAGCCGTTTGCAGTAGTATTTGTAGTACTTTAACAGTAGAATTGGCAGCCGTTTGCAGTAGTAGTTGTAGTACTTTAACAGTAGAATTGGCAGCTGTTTGCAGTAGTATTTGTAGTACTTTAACAGTAGAATTGGCAGCCGTTTGCAGTAGTAGTTGTAGTACTTTAACAGTAGAATTGGCAGCCGTTTGCAGTAGTATTTGTAGTACTTCAACAGCAGAATTGGCAGCCGTTTGCAGTAGTAGTTGTAGTACTATAACAGCAGAATTGGCAGCCGTTTGCAGTAGTATTTGTAGTACTTTAACAGCAGAATTGGCAGCCGTTTGCAGTAGTATTTGTAGTACTTCAACAGCAGAATTGGCAGCCGTTTGCAGTAGTATTTGTAGTACTTTAACAGTAGAATTGGCAGCCGTTTGCAGTAGTAGTTGTAGTACTTTAACAGCAGAATTGGCAGCCGTTTGCAGTAGTATTTGTAGTACTATAACAGCAGAATTGGCAGCCGTTTGCAGTAGTATTTGTAGTACTTTAACAGCAGAATTGGCAGCCGTTTGCAGTAGTAGTTGTAGTACTTTAACAGCAGAATTGGCAGCCGTTTGCAGTAGTATTTGTAGTACTTTAACAGTAGAATTGGCAGCCGTTTGCAGTAGTATTTGTAGTACTTTAACAGCAGAATTGGCAGCCGTTTGCAGTAGTATTTGTAGTACTTTAACAGCAGAATTGGCAGCCGTTTGCAGTAGTATTTGTAGTACTATAACAGTAGAATTGGCAGCCGTTTGCAGTAGTATTTGTAGTACTTCAACAGCAGAATTGGCAGCCGTTTGCAGTAGTATTTGTAGTACTTTAACAGTAGAATTGGCAGCCGTTTGCAGTAGTATTTGTAGTACTATAACAGTAGAATTGGCAGCCGTTTGCAGTAGTATTTGTAGTACTATAACAGTAGAATTGGCAGCCGTTTGCAGTAGTACTTGTAGTACTTTAACAGTAGAATTGGCAGCCGTTTGCAGTAGTATTTGTAGTACTATAACAGTAGAATTGGCAGCCGTTTGCAGTAGTATTTGTAGTACTATAACAGTAGAATTGGCAGCCGTTTGCAGTAGTATTTGTAGTACTATAACAGTAGAATTGGCAGCCGTTTGCAGTAGTATTTGTAGTACTTTAACAGTAGAATTGGCAGCCGTTTGCAGTAGTATTTGTAGTACTTTAACAGTAGAAGTAGCAGCCGTTTGCAGTAGTAGTTGTAGTACTTTAACAGCAGAATTGGCAGCTGTTTGCAGTAGTATTTGTAGTACTTTAACAGTAGAATTGGCAGCTGTTTGCAGTAGTATTTGTAGTACTATAATAGTAGAATTGGCAGCCGTTTGCAGTAGTATTTGTAGTACTTTAACAGTAGAATTGGCAGCCGTTTGCAGTAGTATTTGTAGTACTTTAACAGCAGAATTGGCAGCCGTTTGCAGTAGTATTTGTAGTACTTTAACAGCAGAATTGGCAGCCGTTTGCAGTAGTATTTGTAGTACTTTAACAGCAGAATTGGCAGCCGTTTGCAGTAGTATTTGTAGTAGCAGGAACACCAGTCACATAAACTCAATTTCTACATTTCCTTCGGTCTTTGCCAAAGTATTTTTATTCACGCTGCTGAAACGTGATCCGAACACGAGGCCGGCCGAGCCTCTGGCCTCTGTCCCGCTCTTCCCCCCCGGTCTCTTCCCTCTCTTCCCCCTCTTCCCCGAGCTGGAATCCATTTTGTTTTGTGTGCCTCTCAATCCAGCGAAAGTCCTGCTCACATGTCATTTCCACTTTTAATTTAGCGAACGGAGCCTCTCGACGATGCTAATAGCTTTTCCTCGTGGCCGTAATTGAATCTGCGCTGTCAGCCGTCGCCGTCCGCTCGCGCCGGGGAGACGGAGGGAGGGGAGACGGAGGGAGGGGAGACGGAGGGGAAGGGCGGAGGACATGTGTCGCCAATAACTGCGGCTTTTTTTTTTTTTTTTTAATCCTATCTGCTGTGATTAACTTTCAAACTCTCGGTCGTGTCGCCGCGTCATTTTCACGACAAAAGCGAAAGCGGCGTCGGGGTTTCGCTGAGGCGCGTTCGGGGGGATTTCGGAGGCGGTGGATGGAGGACTGTTGCCATAGCGATTAACAAATAAAACAAAGAAATATTAAACTGGGAAAAGTCCTTCCCGTTCGGAATGTTCCGCAGTGCGACAGGTGGTTTCATCGCGCAGAAACACCTCAAATAAACCTGGAAATTCTGAGTGCGAGCGGGGTCGCCTCTCCACAGATCCGACCTGTAACTTGGACTTTTTTTATCCGCTTTATTTTTTAAGCTTTAAGAAAAATATTATCTACACGAATCATAAGCTAAATCCATACAGCGCAATAAAATAAATAAAATAAAATACAAAAATAGCATTAATAACAATAATAATAATGCAACTTCTGGTCTGGTTTGGTCTCCACGGTGACAGAAAGGTTTAATGCCGAGCTGCGAAACATTCCAGACAAAGCGATAACACCTCCAGGGAGAAACGCCTCCACCAGAGAAAAGTGTAAACTTTAAAAATGTTGCGTGTGAAACGAAGCTGAACCATTAAACACTTCACGCCGTCGTTCTCATGGTTTATTTTGTCTGATCATAAACGGGGGAAAAACAAATAAATAAAATGAAAACAAGAACGAAGAAAAAAAGTGTTCGAGGGGTTAGTGCACGGAGCAATCTGAGTGATGATTAAAAAAGTCCAACACTGCAGAAGAAAAACAAAGTATAAAAGGAAAAAAACAAGGAAAAAAATACAAATTTTGAGGTAAAAATGCCTATTTTAAGTGACATTTTCTGCCAGTGCAGTAAGAAATTTTCACTTACCAAGTTTTTTTTTTAAAAACAAGACGAAATACGAATCTTGTTCTAAGCAGAAAACACGAGTTTCAAGTATTTATGGCAAGATTTTTCACCTTATTGGTTTGAGAAGGAAGTTAAAGAGGCTTAACCTGGACTGAGTTAATATAAAAAGTGCTTAGAATAAGTTGTAATATGTAGATAAGATAAATCAGGATGGAATATCTGGAAACAAGTAAAAAAAATCATCTTATTAAGTAAAACAAGAGCTCTGCCAGCGGGGCAAAATACGCCCGTACTTTGAATTATTGTATATAGAATTAAGTTAGAATTTGTCAAACCTAGTTAAAGATGAATTGTTGGTGCAGTTTGGAAGATTCCAATACTGGCGTTCTATGGCACATACCGGTAAGCACAATAAGGCAGTTCACTACCAATATAATAATAACAAGTGTGAAAAAACCTGAAGTCACATAAAATTGATACCACTGACCTACAGCATGGATCGATACAAAAATATACAATAAAATACACAAATACAGTATACCTTATATATATATCGGCGCATGCCCCACATGTTTTGCCTCTTCATGAAGACAAAGCTTCAAAGACTTCAAAGCTTTGAAGTGTCCACAGACGGACGGACGGACGGACGGACAGCGCCATACCATAATACGTCCCGTCTTAGAACGGGCGTATAAAAATCTTAAAATTGATCTTTTAAGATGAATCTGCTTAATTCAAGTCAGTTTAACGATGCTAGAAAATCCTTTTTGTAGTGTATGTTTTAAAGCAATAGAACAAATACTGGATTCACTTTGTTTTAATTTATATTTTGTCTCATATATTCATTAAGCTGTAAATGAAATCGTAAATGCAAAACTGCTCTTGGAATTCTGTCAGTGTTGAACAGGGTTTGGTGTTATAAGAACTTTTTACTTCAGCCTAAATCCTTTCGGAGTCTATGTTTTGTTTTGTTGTACGGCTGTATCGATATCCAAGTCTCGCGATACGATATCATCACGGTCTGAACCTCACGGTACGATATTTAATGCGATATTGTGGGAAAGTTCATGATATTACGATATTCTACAGAATAACAAGACTGACATTATAAAACGCTTTGACCAGTTCATTTGGTGCAACATTTATTGTCATTAGGGATGGAACGAAATCCAAATCTCTCTGTTCGATATTTTCACCATAAACATCTCACTGAACCAGATTTATTGCGATATTTTGTGTTGAATCTGCTCCTTTTTCCTCTAAAAATGCTTCACGAGACTTAATCCAAAGAATGAAGATGTAAAAGTGCTCAGAACAGTTATTTCTTCACGTCGTCTGCACTGAAACGGAGCAAAGGATCATGGTCTATGTAGTTCCCTCTGTTTTTTTTTAACTATTTCTGCATCAGAACTTTTAATTTTTGCGAAGACACTTGGGATTCGATATATCGTGACGCTCCACAATATTTGTAGAGCTGCGAAATGACCGAATAAACTCAACATGTGTGAATGAAACAAAACACAACTCGGGGGTTCGTTTTTCGACGAGGAAACGGCACGAGAACGGGGAACAGAACGTAACATGAACCCTGTAAAATCACCAGTAAAAATGGGGAATAAAAGGAAACTCTGGACCTTTAAAGTGCACCCATGTCTCAAAGCATCGCCCGTTACACGAACAATACCGGCTTAAACGGGCTCAACTCTCGAGGAGCGGCGGTCGGGCGGCGAGTTACGATTCCTGCCCTAATGATGTGTACGTTTGAAAACCATCCCCTCCGAAATCGCCAAGGACGAGAGCCGAAAAAGTACCTAAATTAAGAAGCCCGACCACAACAAGAGCGGAAAGAGGAGAAGAGGGAGCGCGCCACATGTTTCTGGTTTGTGCCGGAGAGCGAGGAGGAAACCGAGCGGCGAGCGGCTCCGTCATCGCGCCGCGAGAGGCTCTGGCCGAACGCGGGGGTCTTCAAACGCTCCGCAGGGTCCGATTTCACGGGACGGGCGGAACGTCGGAGCTGGAATGGGAGGAATGAGACGGAATGATGAATAAACGCCATAAAAAAAGCGCTGGGTTCTTTTTTTTAACATACAAATGCTGGTTTTAGTGTCATTTTTATATTATTGGGTGGTTTTCTTGACCCAAACGCCGGGTCAGCAGGTTGGGGTCATTTCTAATTTTGAATAAAAACGTAACGATAGAGATTTTCCCGTCTTTTTCCCGTCTAAAAAGCAGAATTTTAGGTCCAATAGTCTCAAACAACCAGGCGAATTGGGCCAAACTCAGCCTCTTTCACTGGTTTTTACAGGTTTACAATAAATTTATTGCCTCAAAACTGCGATTTTGTCTGAAACTTTACACAATTTAATCATTTTACTTGTTAATTTACTCAAATAATGATCAAACTTGGCTAGATTTTAGTTTTTGCACTTGATTTAGAATTTATTATTACCATTTTTATATATTTTTTTCTTCTTTTTGTTACAGTAATGTGTATAAATAATTCTGATTGTGGATCAGTGAAGTTTGTCTAAGTCTAAGTCTTTAGAATAGTTTTTGGCTAAATATTAAGGTTTATTGTTTATAATTTATTCAGAAATAAATCGAACTTCAGAATTTATCATAATAATAATACAGGTTAAAGGACTGGACCAGGACTGAACCAGGACTAAACCAGGACTAAAACCAGGACTAAAACCAGGACTAAAACCAGGACTGAACCAGGACTAAAACGAGGACTGAACCAGGACTAAACCAGGACTAAACCAGGACTAAAACCAGGACTGAACCAGGACTAAAACCAGGACTAAACCAGGACTAAAACGAGGACTGAACCAGGACTAAAACCAGGACTGAACCAGGACTAAAACCAGGACTGAACCAGGACTAAAACCAGGACTGAACCAGGACTAAAACCAGGACTGAACCAGGACTAAAACCAGGACTGAACCAAGACTAAAACAAGGACTAAAACCAGGACTGAACCAGGACTAAAACCAGGACTGAACCTGGACAAAAACCAGAACTGAACTAGGATTAAAACCAGGACCAAAACCAGGACTGAATCAGGACTAAACCAGGACTGAACCAGGACTAAAACCAGGACTTAATCAGAACTAAGACCAGGACTGAACCAGGACTGAACCAGGACTAAAACCAGGACAGAAATGAATAAACAAACCAAACCCACCTCTGGGTCAGTTTTTGACGACATTCTTCACATTATAACACGACTTAAACCTCACAAAAGTCCTTCCCGAGTTGTGTGAACAAGAAATTCCACTAAATTTTGCGCCTCTACATAATAAAAACAGAAATGTAGTAACCTTTGAGTCCACTTATTACACTATTACATCGCGGTGTACTTGACAAGTCCCAGTTGTGGTTTAAAGTCCTTTCAACTGAGAACAATCACAGATGCGGTGGAATAATGGCACCACTTTCTGAGGCCATCGTGAAAAAAAGAAACGCTACTTCCCTCCCGTTTATTTATACTGACGGAAGACCACGCTGAACTTTGTGCCAGTTTTCGTTTCATGTGGGTTCTGATAGGCCCGGTAATTACAGAGATATGAACCATAAACCAGGTCAACAAACCCGCGCCCGACATTTACACAGGAAACTCCAGCACGGCAAACTCTGACCCGCCTCCGGCTCGGTTTAAAGGTGCATTTCGAAGTTTGAAACTGTTGTGCCTTCATGCGGACCGAACCGGACCACGTTACGGGTCAGATCTGTGGAGAGGCGACCCCGCTCACAGTCAGAATGTGTGCTTTTCTAGGTATTTTTGAGCTGTAAAACCACCTGTACTTGAATAAATGTAAAGTAGAGCTGTTTAACCCTCGTAGACCTACGGTATCGTGTACGATAACGAGGAATCTGTTTCTATAACCGCAGAACTTTCTAACCATAAAAAAGACAGAAACTTCCTTTTCCCCTCTGAAAGTGCAGACATAGAGGTTTCCGTACATTTCTGCGGCTTTATCCTACGTCACACTCACGCTGTGTGATGACGGGAGCAAAACGAGTGTCCAACAGGAACTTTGTTTTCCCCAAACTCATGCGCTCCGTCCATTTTGATCGAGCCAAACTTTGCCAAAGAGTGAAGTGAGTCAAGATGGTCGACTCCTCTGACTGTGTGTGTTTATAACGAGGGAAAAAGTCGCTCTAAGTGGAGTTAATTCTCACACACATGGAAAATGACACATCTTGGTGTGTGTAATTGTGCATCTCTTTCTATTTTTATTTAAAGGTTTATTTCAGTCCAAATGAACAAATCCAAATGTAATTTCCACCCTGGAAATGCAGAAGTGCTGTGGCTCTGGCCCTGGACCTGACAGGAGCTGTTTCCAGGACTGGACCAGGAAAGTCATGGAGCCACTGCACTTTTTTTGTTTTTAGGGCAATAAGGAGATTTTTAATTTACTTACAGACTTGAGATTTTGCATTTTTGTGGCTAAGGCCCTAAATTAAGCATTTTTTATGTCCAAAAAGTTGTTTGTACATGTTTGCTGTGTGTTTGTATAAAAGAGTGGGAATTTTATTTTACTTTTTTATTTTTTTCATCTCTATTTCTGGTCCTGTAGCTTTTCTCACAGCCTCATGACACAACTACAGCAGCAGATTGTGAAATAACAGGTTGTAGTGAACAAAAGGAGGTAGAACACTTCATTAGGGGTAAAAGGGGCAGTTTTAAAAGCAACATTAAGAAAAAAGTCCAGGCGAGGAGAAATGTACTAAACTTGCCTTCAGGGGTTAATGTCACACTGGCCACATTTACATGATGTTTTCAAATTCCAAATTCATTTTTCTGAATTAAATAGTTCAGAATTAAAACCTTCTCCGCCGAGTTTACGTAGAAATAATCATTCTGAATTGAGGTTTCCATTGAAAACGACGTTAAATCGTCTTTATTTAACTCCTCTCAGCCTCTGGGGGTGGGGAAGGTGCTGATTGGACAGCGACACAAACGTATTTCCGTCTTTGGGAAGAAAACCCACACTTCAGCTGCTCCCGGCTTTTCTGCACTTTGAGATTTGGTTTCGAATGTAAAGTGCATTATAAATAAAAGTTATTATTATTATTATTATTCCGTCATCTCGGTTTGTCGTTTCGCCGCCGACACAAACACGATCCGAACTTTTTCCGCGGTCGTTCCGATGATAATGAAGCAGCAGCTGGAGATTTTTTTTTTTTTAATTTTGCACATATTTAAAAATAGCATTAAAAGAAATTTATTTTAAAAAAAAAACATTACAATAAAAAAATGGACAAGACACAATAGAGTTATTCTAAAGGACAGATGTGAAGACACCGCTCCCACAAAAAGATTAAACAAAATTACGGTCATAGAAACTATTTAACTTAATGTTTTTATGTACATATGTTACACTTTTATGTATTTACATGAATGATTTTTGATATATACATTTTTTTGTTTATCGGAGCAAATATTTGGATTCAGATTTAAATTATTTTAAATTCCTCATGTAAACGTGGCGATTGTGTCGTTATTTTACTTTCACGTCGTCTCATCTAATTCTGTCTTAGTTCAGGTCAATGTTTATCACAGATTCACATCAGTTAAAGCCGCACTGCGTAACTTTTCTGTTCTGCTGGGGGTCCGTCGCCTTCTTGTTTCTATGGATACGTCGCTGCTCCGCCCGGAATGTCCCACGGCGTGACATTAAACAGTTCTGCTTTACACTTATTCGATCACATTCGGTGGTTTTATCGCTCTGGTGTAAAGCCAGCACGCCGTTAAACCTTTCTGTCGTCATGGAAACCGAACCGGACGGAGTTACGGGTCAGGTCTGCGGAGAGGCGACGCCGCTCACGGTCAGAACGTCGTTTTTCTGGGTGTTTTCGAGCGATAAAACCACCCGTGATTGAGTAAATGTAAAGTGGAGGTGTTTAATGTGACACTGCGGAACATTCCGGGGCGGAGTTGTGAATGAAATCCGGAGTTATATCGTAAAGGAGCGGGAAGAAAATCCGGAGCAGGAGTTTCGAAAGTGTTGCCACATTACAGAGCGGAGCGTTGAGCAACGGCGGTTTGGGGGAACAGAGAAATATGACAAAGGAAATCACAGCTACAAGCCAAAGACGCCACAGAGTAAATGTGAACAGCATGTGGACAGAGGAGAGGAGAGGGTGACCCAGACGCACACATACACACAACACATACACACAACACACATACACACATACACACACATACACACACACACAACACACATATACACACACACAACACACACACACAACACACATATACACACATACACACATATACACACATACACACAACACACATACACACAACACACATACACACACACACACAACACACACATACATACACATATACACATATACACACATATACAACACACATACATACACACATACACACACACACATATACAACACACACAACACACACACACAACACACACACACAACACACATATACACACATACACACATATACACACATACACACATACACACAACACACATACACACACACACACAACACACACATACATACACATATACACATATACACACATATACAACACACATACATACACACATACACACACACACATATACAACACACACAACACACACACACAACACACACACATACACACACATACACACATACACACACATACACGTACACACATATACACATATACACATACACATACACACATACACACATATACACATACACACATACACACATATACACATACACACATATACACACATACACATATATACACATACACATATACACACACACATACACAACACACACACACGCACAACGCGCACACAGAGAGAGAGATACAACACATACACAACATATACAAAGGAAACACACACACAACACACACAACACACATACACATCCAGATAAACACACACATGCAGAGACACACACACACACACATACAGATACACAACATACAGACACACATGCAGAGACACACAATACACATACAGACAGACACACACAGGCAACACACACACACACACACACACACAGAAGCACACAACACACACACGAGAGAGAGAGAGAGAGAGAGAGAGAGTGGGAGGTCTGCACACACACACACACTCACACACACACACACAAACTGTACTCAAGAATACTCTGTGTGTGTGTGTGTCTCTCTCTCTTTCTGTGTGTGTCTTTCTCTATTTCTCTCTGTGTCTCTGTCTGTATCTCTCTCTCTCAGTCTCTCTTTCTCTCTGTGTTTTTCTTTCTCTTTCTCTGTGTGTCTTTCTGTTTCTCTCTGTGTCTCTCTCTTTCTGTATCTTTCTCTCTCTGTGTCTTTCTGTGCCTGTGTCTCTCTTTCTCTTTCTCTCCTGTCTTTCTGTGTCTGTGTCTCTCTCTCTTTCTCTCCTGTCTTTCTGTGTCTGTGTCTCTCTCTGTCTGTCTCTGTCTCTCTCTCAGTTTTTCTCTGTCGGTGTCTCTCTGTCTCTCTCTTTGTGCTTCTCTCTCTTTCTCTGTCTGTTTTTCTGTGTGTGCGTGTGTCTTTCTGTTTCTGCCTCTCTCTCTCTCTCTGTGTTTCGGTCTCTCTTTCTCTCTGTTTTTCTCTCTCTTTCTGTGCATGTCTTTCTCTTTCTGCCCCTCTCTCTCTCTCTCTCTCTCTTTCTCTCTCTCTCTCTGTGTGTGTGTCTTGGTCTCTCTTTCTCTGTGTGTTTTTCTCTCTCTTTCTGTGCATGTCTTTCTCTTTCTGCCCCTCTCTCTCTCTCATTCTCCCTCTCTCTCTCTCTGTGTCTCGGTCTCTCTTTCTCTGTGTTTTTCTCTCTCTTTCTGTGTGTGTCTTTCTCTTTCTGCCTCTCTCTCTCTCTCTCTCTCTCTTTCTCTCTCTCTCTCTGTGTGTGTCTCGGTCTCTCTTTCTCTGTGTCTCTCTCTCTCTTTCTCTCCTGTCTTTCTGTGTGGCTCTCTCTCTCTGTCTTTCTCTTTCTGTTTCTCTCTCTGCCTTTCTGTATGTGTGTGTGTGTGTCTCTCTGTCTGTCTCTGTCTCTCTCTCAGTTTCTCTCTGTCGGTGTCTCTCTGTCTCTCTGTCTCTCTCTCTGTGCTTCTCTCTCTTTCTCTGTCTGTTTTTCCGTGTGTGTGTCTTTCTCTGTGTCTCTGCCTCTCTCTCTCTCTCTCTCTCTCTGTGTCTCGGTCTCTCTTTCTCTGTGTTTTTCTCTCTCTTTCTGTGTGTGTCTTTCTGTTCCTCTCTGTCTTTCTCTGTGTCTCTCTCTTTCTGTATGTCTCTCTCTCTGTCTTTCTCTGTCTGTGTCTCTCTCTCTTTCTCTCCTGTCTTTCTGTGTGTGTCTCTCTCTCTGTCTTTCTCTCTTTCTCTTTCTGTCTCTCTCTCTCTCTGTGTCTTTCTCTCTTACTCTTTCTGTTTCTCTCTCTGCCTTTCTGTATGTGTGTGTGCGTCTCTCTCTCTGTCTCTCTCTCAGTTTTTCTCTGTCGGCGTCTCTCTGTCTCTCTCTCTGTGCTTCTCTCTCTTTCTCTGTCTGTTTTTCCGTGTGTGTGTGTGTGTCTTTCTCTTTCTGCCTCTCTCTCTCTCTCTCTCAATCTTTCTCTCTCTGTGTTTCTTTCTTTCTGTGCATGTCTCATTTTCGTCTCTCTTTTTCTGCGTCTCTCTCTCTCTGTTTTTCTCTCTTTTTCTGTGTGTGTCTTTCTGTTTCTCTCTGTCTTTCTCTGTGTCTCTCTCTTTCTGTATGTCTCTCTCTCTCTGTCTTTCTCTCTTTCTCTCTGCCTTTCTGTATGCGTGTGTGCGCATCTCTCTCTGTCTGTCTCTGTCTCTCTCTCAGTTTTTCTCTGTCGGCGTCTCTCTCTCTCTCTGTGTCTCGGTCTCTCTTTCTCTGTGTTTTTTCTCTCTTTCTGTGTGTGTCTTTCTGTTTTTCTCTGTCTTTCTCTGTGTCTCTCTCTTTCTGTATGTCTCTGTCTCTCTGTCTTTCTCTCTTTCTCTTTCTCTCTCTGCCTTTCTGTATGCGTGTGTGCGCGTCTCTCTCTGTCTCTCTCAGTTTTTCTCTGTCGGCGTCTCTCTCTCTCTGCGCTTCTCTCTCTGTCTCTGTCTGTTTTTCTGTGTGTGTGTCTTTCTCTTTCTGCCTCTCTCTGTCTTTCTGTCTTTCTCTCAGTCTTTCTCTCTCTCTCTCTGTGTTTCTTTCTCTGTCTGTTTCTCTCTTTCTGTGCACGTCTCTTTTCCCGTCTCTCTTTCTGCCTCTCTCTCTCTCTCTGTGTCTTTCCCTCTCTCTTTTCTTCTCTCTCTTTCGCTCTGTCTCTTCTAAAAGTCACAGTTGGTTTTGCGCATCTTTTCCGGTTCCGTCGCATATTTGTCTAAATAAATGCGGCGGTTTTTCTCTGGAATATTCCACCATGTGACATTAAACAACTATTTTATTTTATTTCTTTATGTATTTTATTTAAACTGTAATGTTTTCCCCTGTTAACAACGCTCTACTTTTCCATGAAATATCCAAAAGGTAAAATTCAGGTAAATTGTCGGACCTGATCATATGAATTTTAACTGTAATATCGGCCTCTAAAAATGATTATTAATCATTATGAGGTCAATTATAGTTTTTAATCACAAACAAAACACATTTCTTAGAGCTCAGTGGCGTCGCCTCTTCGCAGATCTGACCTGTAACAGAGCACTACTATTATCTACTACAGTGTTCCTGGTCATTTATGTCAATTTTAGTGCTAAACTTGAGACACTTTTGCAGTTTTCTGGTCAAAAACTCCTAAATCTACATGTGTGACGCCTTCAGTCTGACTATTCAAGCGCTATGTGACATCACACAGCGCTCACAGTGTTCTTTTTTTATACAGAAATGCATTAAAAGCTGTAAAATTGGTCATCGCAAATAAACAAACAAATAAAAACCAGAAGCAAAAGCGCCGTAAAAGTACAAATGTGCAGAAAAGTAACTCTTTGCACATGCGTCACTGACACAAAACCACTTCATTCAAGCTCAAAAAAAAAGAGAAAAAAAAGAAAAGTTTGAACCAAGAATACAGAGAAACGAGGCCTCGGAGTTTCAGATGTCGGAATGAGATCATGGGAGCGACGGGAGGCTTGAAAACAGACGAAAATAAAGGGATGAAAAAAGCACATGAGCGACGGACGGATGGGAGGAGGTGCAGATGGAGCATGCCGTCCACAGGAGGACCAAACTCACCAGGGAGTTTTAAAGCATCCTGCCCCAAACAGGTAAGGTCTTCATGGAGAGGGGGAGGAAAGAGGGAGGGAAAGAGAAAGAGAAAGAGAGAGAGGGGGTATGAGAGGGAGAGAGGAGGAGAAGTAATCAGGGGGAAAGAGACAAAAAGGGGAGAGAGGGGAGAAAGAATGAGAGAGAAGACGAGAGAGAGAGAAGAGGAGAGAGAGAGGAGGGAGGGAGAAAGAGAAAGAGGGGAGAAAGAGAGGGAAAGGGAAGGAGAGAGAGGGAGAGAGGAGAAGTAATCAGGGAGAGAGAGGGGAGGAAGAGTGAGAGAGAGAGGAGAGAGAGAAGAGGAGAGAGGAGGGAGGGAGAAAGAGAAAGAGGGGAGAAAGAGAAGAAATTGAAGGGGGGAGAGAGGAGTATGAGTGGGGAGAGGGCGAGAGTGAGAAAGAGGGGAAACCAAGAGAAAGAGAAGATGAGAGCGAGAAAGAGTGGAGAAAGAGTGGAGAAAGACAGGAGAGAGAGGAGGGAGGGAGGGGAGAAAGAGAGGGAAAGAGAAGGAGGGAGAGAGGGGTATGAGCGGGGAGAGAAAGAGAGAGGAGGAGAAGTAATCAGGGGGAAAGAGACAAAAAGGGGAGAGATGGGAGAAAGAATGAGAGAGAGATGAGAGGGAGAGAGAGAAAAAGAGAGAGAGGAGGAGGAGAGCAGTCGAGGGGGATGAGAAGGGGAGAAAGAGGAGATAGAGAGAGAGGGGAGGGGGGAAAGAGAGGGGGAGAGAGAGACAGAAGAAGGAGGGGTAAAGGGGGATGAGAGCAGGGTAAGGAGAGTGACAGAGAAAGAGAGAGAGGGGAGAGAGATAGAGAGAGAGAAAGAAGGGAGAGATAAGAGAGGCGGGGAAGACAGACATGGAAAAGAGAGGGAGAGAGGAGTGATAAATGGGGAAAGGAGGATAGGAAGAGAGGAGGATGAGAGAGAGCAAGATAGAGGGGCATTAGGGGAGAAAGAGGAGAGAGACAGGAGAGAAGAAGGGGGAGAGGGAGATAGAGAGAAGAATGAGAGAGAAATAGAAGAAATAGGAGAGAGAGAGTAGAGGGGATAAGAGAGAGGGAGATGAAAGAGGGAGAGAAAAGAGAGAAGAGGGAGAGAGAGGAGGGAAGAAGGGTGGAAAGGGGGGTAAAAAGAGAGAAAGATGAGTGAGAGTGAGGGGCATTAGGGAAGAAAGAGGAGAGAGGAAGATAAGAGAGAGAGAGAGGGATGAAAGAGGGAGGAGAGACAGGAGAGAGGGGGAAGACAGACATGGAGAGAGAGGGAGAGAGGAGGAGGAGGAAGAAGAGGAGGGAAAAGGGGGATAGACAGAGAGGAGAATGAGAGAGAGAGAGAGAGGGGAGAAAGTGGAGAGAAAGAAAACAGAGGATAAGAGAGAGGGAGGGGGAGAGAGAAAGGAGAGAGAGGAGGAGAGGAGAGAGGGATAAGAGAGACATTGAGATGGAGAGAGAGAGAGGAGGGAAGAAGTGGGAAAGGAAATAAACAGAGGAGGATGAGAGAGAAAGAGAGAGAGGGGCATTAGGGGAGAAAGAGGAGAGAGCCAGAAGGGAGAGAGAGGAAAGAGAGGAAGAAGAGAGGAAGAAGAGAGGAAGAAGAGAGGAAGAAGAGAGGAAGAAGAGAGGGAGAAGAGAGGAAGAAGAGAGGAAGAAGAGAGGGAGAAGAGAGGAAGAAGAGAGGGAGAAGAGAGGAAGAAGAGAGGAAGAAGAGAGGAAGAAGAGAGGGAGAAGAGAGGAAGAAGAGAGGGAGAAGAGAGGAAGAAGAGAGGGAGAAGAGAGGAAGAAGAGAGGGAGAAGAGAGGGAGAAGAGAGGGAGAAGAGAGGGATATAATGAGAGGTACAGAGACGGAAGACAGAATTAGTCCAGACACCTGAACAAACGTCCAGTTCAAAGTTCAAACTCAGTTCAGCAGAATAAAGAGTCTTAAAGCTCCGGACCTGATGTTTCCCTCTTAAACACATTTCACAGCTCTTCCTCACTTACCTTAAGCATTCGGAGCTTCCCAATTTATCACCTCAACGAGTTTACCGGGTTTAATAACAACTAGCAGGCTAACGCGCACTTCCTCACTCCCAATAAAGCGCTAATGGCGACAATATATTACTTTTATTTTGTTGAAAGTGTCAGAAAAATGACTTCGTTGAGCGTAAATTGAGTTTTCAGTGTCGACGACACAGGCAAAAGTTCCTCAAAGATCCCTGGGGGTGTGACGCTAACCGTAGGCACTGCTCTGTCTGAAGTTCAGTTACTCAAACTAAGTTTTAATCTGTTTTAACGCAAACTGACCAGAAAAAACTTGACTTAGCTGGAACTACTACTCAAAAATACAATTAGAGACACACAAAAATAAATGTAATACAAAAATAAGAAAAATGTATATAATAATAATAATAATAATAATAATAATAATAAATGTAAAAATATACAAACAAAAATAAGAAAAAAAATCAATATAACAATAAGAAAAATATAAAATAATAATAAAAATGTAATAAAATAATATAAAAATAAAAATAAGAAAAAATCAATATAAAAAAGAAAAATATATATATAAAAATATAATAAAAAATAAAGATTTACAGACAATCTAGCATTAATATTAGCTTTATATATATATAAAAAAAAAAATAATAATAATAATAATAAATATAAAAATAATAAAAATAAGTAAAAATAAATATAAAAAATAAGAAACAAATATAAAATAATAATGATAAAAAAATAAATAAAAATAGTACAGACACAATCTAGCATTAATATTAGCTTGAGTCAACAGTTTTTCAATTACTCACTGTCTTTTTTTTTTTTTTTTTGCTGACAAACTCCTAAACAGGACCATGAACACTCGTATCTATCACAAGCTCCTGTAAATGTGCCTTTTTACATCCATTTTGTATTTTTTCTTGAGTTTTCAGACGATCTTAAAACTTTTTTGGACAGTTTTTTGCTAAAGTGCAGGACATTACACCACAGAGATACATGCAGAACTCCCCCAGCATGTTCTAAGACTCGATTTTAAGACTATTTCCTGTATTTTTGTACCTTTCTTTTCAGCTTTTTTCCCCCACAAACTGTCACTTAACTGATATGAAGCTATGAGAAATGCTGCCCACACGTACGATCCCGCCGAACGGAGCCAGAATTAGCATAAACATGAAAACCTGTCATCTGTTCTTTAAGCTCCTGCAGTTTCCGTCCGACACTGAGAGCTTTGTCTGCTGAAGTGGACTACACGAGGAGACAGGAAGCCCACGTCACCGCTTTAAGATGGATCCACAGACTTTTGGGACACGGGATGATTCATGCGCCGAGCCGCTTCTAAACTACGATACCATATCTTTGGCAAACAAAACAACGCCGACTTTCTGAAGAAACATCTGTCATTTTCGCCTCTGTACTTAAAAGCAACGCTGTACATGTGGGGAAACACGCAAAGCCCAATCCAAGCGTTTAAATCCAGCAGAAAAAAAGGGGGTCCAGTGTCGGAGGAGTCCCAAAGAAAAGGGAATAATGGGATTTCCAGCGCAAACTGTTAGTGGATCGTGACATGTGAATATACGGCGCGCTGCAGTGTTAAGGTAAGGCATTGTCTGAAGTGGTGATTTATGGGAGTCCCCAGGGCCCCGAGGTTAAGGAGGACGGAGCATATGCGGAGAAAGGGAAGGAAAAACAACAAGGCCTGACTGTCCACAGAAGAACAAAAAAGATGGATTTTAATATATTTGGGGAAAAAGAGAAGTTTAAAGAGCTCATATATCCGTTTTCTGATCTGTTCTAATGGTGTTTCCTCGTCATAAACATACCGGAGTTGTGTTTTGTTTCATTCACACACAAATCACGCACACATATTTAGGCTGAGCTCTTCTCTCCAACGGAAAATACTCAATGTTCCACCTTGCGATGCCTTGTCATAATGTTTTTAAACTCCACACACCAAAGATCTCCAAGTAGGTCGCAAGAGGATTTCTGAATTACACGTTTTTGGGCTGAATACGTAAAGTTTGATTACAGTTCTTTTCGCGGTTTGAGTGTTTTCCTGCGACTTATACTCAGGTGCGACTTATTTATAAAACCTATAATTTCCCATGTTGGTTATTTTCACACTGCCAGGGGGCGCTCTAGGCTCCTCCTCAGGCTCTTCCTCCTGCACCACTGTCACTTCTCGCTCTCCTGCAGAAAGAGCCGCCGTCCTGCGGCAACAAGTGAAATCTGCAGCTGAAAATGAGAATCGAGCAGCAGAAAGAAAGTTTGGAGTCGGAGAAACTTGTGTTTGACGGCCGGAAAGTGGAGGAAACTCAAACTGAAATGAAGAAAACAAAAAAGAGAATCTAGATTTATCTGGAGTTGGTGGAGTTGCTCAGAAGTGACACAGAGGATGAAGAATTCAGTGGATTCAGTGATTTGGGAAACTTTTTCTGTTGTTTCTGCTCTAGTTTTCTGATGTTCATATGTGACGTGAACACACCAGACACATGTTCAGCCTGTTAAAGATGAAATGTCTGTTCCTGGAGTCTGATTTTATCAAAGAAATTTCCCCCCAAAAATGGGCCAGTGAGACTTGTTTTTTTCTTCTTCATTGTGCATTTTTTGGCTGGTGCGACTTATACTCCAGAGCGACTTATACTCCGGAAAATACAGTAATTAAATGCCTATTACCATTGTGCATGTATCATTTTGATGCCGATATTTGCGCACTAATAATTGGATAAGAGTTTATGTTTGACGGGCATCTAACTGTACCTCATTTAAGGTTCGTCATGGCTCTTTAATGTACTAAATTTAGCATTTTTCGTTTTGTAAAAGCAGCTCTCCGAAGGAAAAATATCGGAGACGTCTGCCGTGCACCTTCACTAGAACCATTCGGATGAAGGTAAAAGGAGCTGTTAAGTTGAAAAACACAACTGCATGACATCTCAAGGTGAAACGGAGCATTTTGGAGGCTCGAGCAAGATGAATTCTTGTGATTTTTGTGAGTTTACAAACTCTTGGGAATCTGTCTTGTTGAACTCCAGCTGTCACAGAGCAGCGCTGCGACTTCACTGCAAAACGCTTGGCCAAAATGGAAGATATAAACACTTAAATCTATCAAAAAATGACTTAAACGTGGTGAAATGATCTGTCCTTGCAGCAAGATAAAGCTATCGTAAAATAAACAACCTCTAGAGTAGAATGAAGCAGACAGAACGAGTAAGTCGATAATAAATCTGAAAACAAAATGAATAACCTGATTTTCTTTTATATCTTGGCCAGATCAGAGAAAGTTGCAGTGTTGAGCAGAGGCCAGCAGCAGAATTTGAGTGAAAATACAGAATATTTTGTTCTAAAGCGAGTGAAAGTGAAATATGTCTGTACTTTTCTGTCAACTAGATTTAACTTTTGTGTTTTCTGCTTCCTCTGCTGATGTGACGCTTCGACCAATCACCGTGCAGTATCCGTTTGAACGCTCCAATCACTGGTTCCGATGGCTTTCAGTGAGCGATATCACAGCAGGACGATTAAAGCCGGGCGTACACCGTCCGATTCTTCACTCGTGCGACTGTTTTTGGGATCGACTTTTGGCTTAATCGTGTGTCGCGCTTCGTGTAGTAAACATGGGGCAACGAGAACCGATTAATACCTCACGACCAGCTCCGGTCAATCAAAATTCATCGCTTCTCGTGAGGGTTTTGACACTGTTGAAGTCGTTCGTACAGTGTGAGGACCTGAACCGAGAGCTGTGAACGTTTAAACCCTGAGATTCGGTCGTACAGTTTGAGCTGGAGCTGAGTGAAACCATCGGAAATATCGCACAGTGTTCACACGACCTAAAAGGCCATAATGCCTATTTTAAATCACTTCTTAAAGCCCCTTTTTATCGGTTGGCCTTCATTTCACTGGTTTTAGTTCTTTTTATTCTATCTCTTTTATTTATTTATTAGAATTAATCTGATCTCTTGCATCACTGACTGTTTTCTTTTTGTTTTATGTGCTGTTTTTACGTGTTTCGTGTTGCTCTTTGCTGCTTGTACAGCCCTTTGTAAACCTTGTTTTTAAAAGTGCTTCATAATAAAGATTTATAATGATTATGATTATTATGCACAGGTTTCAGAATGATGAAAAATTAGACGCACCCGTAGCAATTAATGACTGAATACAAACTGTGTTATTTGAATGGTTTAAAGTCCTTTTTTATTGTGGCTTGTGGTAAAAATGTGTTAAGAATCGTGCACTAATCTTAAAGGTGCATTGTGCAACTTTTCTAATGGAGGGTCCAACACCTGCTTGTCTCCATGGAAATCGTACTGCTTTGCCTTGATTGAGTTTGAGATACAGTGAGGTTTCGATTCGATATATTTCAAATCGTTATCGTGGCGGTGACACTAAAAGTCTTTCTTAAACCACTTCTTTTGCAAAATTAATATGAAACACAAACATTTTAATCCTCAAAACGCTCCGTGGACCCTGGCTCCAGTTCATTTTCTATCGTAAAACTGTCACTGCTGCTGTGGGCCTCGAGGTAACACAGGAAGGAAGTGCTCCATTGTGTTTTTAAACTCCACGTTCAATAAAACTATCACGGCGGTGACACTAAAAGTCTTTGTTAAACCGCAAAGTGAACATGAAACACAAACATTTTAATCGTCAAAGCAGTGAAAATGTCAAATGTGTCGCATAAACGAGTTTCTTTTCTTTTAACCAACAACAAAACTGTCGCTCTGTAACAAAATAATGCAGTAAAAACACCAAAAAATACTCTCTTTGTGATATATCGATACAGCAGCCCACAATATCAATACTGTATCAGCACATTAAACCATACGGTGTCAATATTTTGATATTTTTGCACATCCCTATCTTTGTGATCACAACAGAGACAGGTTAATAGTCAGATCTACGGAGAAGCGAGCCTGCACATGGGGAGATTTCATGTTTTAAGGTATTTCTGAGCTATAAAACACCTAATAATGCCCCTTTATGGACCATTTCAGGCAAAGAAATAACATTTTCATGTATGCAGCGACCCCTTTACCTTAATGCGTGTTTAAATCTTAGTTACACATTTCGAATTATTTAGCAAAATCCAAGTGCGAAACTGAATACAAAGTTAAACCTCTTCCCCCCCAACTGTCGAGCGTCGGTTTCATTTCCGAGCCCCGTTTGCGGCTGCAGAGACTCTAAATAAGGGAAGGAAAGTCGCTCGCCGGTCAGACGGGCTCGGTCGTGTTTCTAAATCCCGGGATTAGGAGGAAGGGTCGTGAAAACAAGCCTCGGAGGCGGCGCGTGTTGTTGATGTTGTGAAAGAGTTGGTGTCCGGTCTGTTTGGTGACTGGGGGCTCCAATAAAACTAACATCACTCGAGTTTGTTGAGACGAGGCCTTAAATGTTTGGACGGTTTTTAATCTCCGCTTTGTCTGTGGAGCCAGTGTTCTTAAAGTCTGAAGTTTTACTATTTACTGTGGCGATCCCGTCTCCTCCTGGCTGTTCCGGGTTAGACTGTGTATATGAATGGACATAGCCATCCCGCTCCATCGACTCTGGCTCCAATTCACTTTATATTGTAAAACTATCGCCTCGTCTCTCTGTAACCGCTGCTCCGAGCCTCGTCATTTTGGTCTTAAAACGATCGTATGAACCCGCTCTACGTGATCCTGCCGTTTTTATTTAAATTTTTTGTCCGTGAATCAAAATATGAGCATTAATAACAGGCCATTCAGGTGCCTTTTTTTCCCCCAAAGTTCACTCCATCTCGCGTCAGCAACAGGTAACAGGCATGGATCTAGAATAAAAACGGGATAAGTCATTCCCCCTCTGTCCCGACTAGTGGCCACTCTAAGTACTGCAGCTCCCGGGAGCTTGGGCCCAGAATTCTCAACGCATTTTTTGGGGGAATTTAACCTGCCCGTGTCCTGACAGGGCATCCAAAACATTCACAAAGGTCGGATTTTGAAGGATTTTCACTACATAAACTTTTTTTTGTTGTTGTTTAAATCCCCAAAGCACCTAAAAGTGACGTTTTCTCGCAGCTCTCGCTCCGATTGGTCGAAACGCTCCACGCCGCGCACGTTACATGGGTGGGAGGAGCTACGTAATGAGCATTTTTCAATTTAAAGGTCTTGAAAGTGGTCTGATACAATGAAAAAAAGTCACAATGTCATTTCATTTTTTCTTGTTCGTCTTTTCTTGAGATCAAATTCTTTTAAAACAGACAAAAATGCACAATAGAGAGGTTTAATGCCAAATTAAACATGCCAAATTAATGAATTTGGCCGGAGCCGAACCACAGACTGTATAAAGAAGTGGACTTGGTGAACTGAGTGTGACGTCACCCATTGTTTTCAACTCCAGTTAAATAAAGCTCATCAAGACTAGCAGTTACATGAGGGGTTTTTTGAGCTACGTTCCATATTAGGAATAGGATTTTAAAATAGCAAAATAAAAACATCAGGGTCAATTCAGGTTAATATGAACATTTCAAGACAATTTTTTTCCCCAATGTACTGTCAATATTGCATGATCATAAGTGATAAACTGTTGTGCCTTTGTTAACATTATTATTAGTTTGTACAACTATAATGGAGAGAAAAAAAGCTTATTTTGATATGATCATGAATGATAAACTTTTGCGCCCTCTTCATCATTATTATTAGTCTGGATGACCACAAATGAAACTCTATTTGTGAATGTATGTGTGTGTTTATGCATGTAGGTATGGGTCAACCATGTGTTAAGGTAAAACAATGGGGGTAGGACATGACAAGGTTTTAACGTTCAACCTCCTCCCTTTGAGCACCAAAAATGGTCCCAAACATGTACATGGACTTATGTTTGTAACCTCGCTCAAACAAAAATAAAAAAATGAAAAAATGCAATGAATGCTCACTTCCTATTCGGAAATTAGTGGGTAGTGGGTTGGCTAATAGGGACGTAACAATAATGTAAATCTGGTGATATCGTATCGTCAAAGGTCTCACAATAACATTGTGGAGCATCACAATATATCGAATCCCAAGTCTCTTTGCTTAAATGAACAGTTCTGATGCAGAAATAGCTAAAAAAAACACAGAGGGAACTACATAGACCATGATCCTTTGCTCCGTTTCAGTGCAGACGACGTGAAGAAATAACTGTTCTAAGCACTTTTACATCTTCATTCTTTGGATTAAGTCTGTGAAGCATTTTTAGAGGAAAAAAGAGCAGATTCACAGTTTTTATTGCAATAAATCTGGTACAGTGAGATGTTTATGGCGAAAATATCGAGAGATTTGGATTTCGTTCCATCCCTAATGACGATAAATGTTGCACCAAATGAACTGGGCAAAGCATTTTAGAGTCAGTCTTGTGGGTGTCACTCCTTTACTCTTCTTCTTTACACAGTCTGTAGTTGTGGGCTCGACTCTTGACCTCTCGGTGTGAAATGTGCATGTTCTTCCTGTGTCACCGCGGCGCTCGTCCTGTCTGTAGCCGCTCGGTTTTTGTTTCCAGTTTGTGGAGCTTATGTTCGTGTACACAGGAAAAGTGTCGGTCCGGAAGTGTGTCCGTGTGTGCGTGTCCCGGAGTTTACGAGATGTTACCGTGGGGAGTGAAGTTCCTGGGTTTGGGCGCTGAGAGGGGAGATAGTGACAGCGCTTTGTAAACTGTTTACAGTAAATAGCCGGTTTCCCCAAAGCAATAAACGTCCGATGAGACTGAACTCTGTCCCCATTCGGTCCAAACACAAACCTCCAGGACCAATCAGGGCGTCCGCCGCTGCAGGATTATCAGCAGAGGATGTGCGGGGAGGGAGGAAACACAAGAATGCACTAACACGCACAATTCTTACTTCAGCCTGGTGTAAATACAGTCGAAAGCCGAGGCCACTCAAGAGGAAGTTTGGGTTTGACTGTGGAGTGGGCAAAGGTAATTTTGGACACGAAAAAAAGTCAGTGTAAATATGATTCGCTGAAATGCTGTTTCTCTCACAAATAAGTCTAACATAAAGATCTTAAAGTCATTTTGTGGCTTTAGTTCCAACTAAAAATGTATCTTGAATTCAAAATAGGGATTCATCGATACCACTTTCCAAAACGAGTATGAGTACTGCTTTTTGAGTACGAGTACCGATACCAGGCCTTATTTTTACAGGGGTTTGATTATGGTGATAAATCAAATCATTTTCATAGGATTTTAAAAGTAAAACCAACTTTTCATCTTAGGCTACGTGTACACAGAAACGGTCTGAAGCAAAAAGGCAAAAGTGCATTTCCGTTCTCACTCTTATTCCGTGTTTACTCAAACGTTTTGGGGAATTCTGCTGCACACGGAGACGAGAAACCTGCAGTTTGTTGATGTAGTTTGCCCGTCCAGAGCGTAGGGGGCAGCACCAGGACCAAACGCCTTGGTTGGAAAACGCAGGTTTCCGTTTTCATCCGGTTACGCGGCGACGACAGGGTGGAGGCGTTTTCTAGATTTCCACTCTGGAGGCGTTTTCGGATTTTTGCATTTTCTACTCCCCAAAACGCCATTTCTGATATGAACGTATAGCAAAATGTTTTGTGTTTTCCACCCGTTACCGTTGTCGTGTAAACGGTCCCTAAGAATACTTATTTGAGAGGCTGTTTTAAATGACTTCGGTATAATTCCAATATAATGCATGTAGATAAGCACCTGGCTTTAAGTAACTCTGAACCTGCTCTGTTCAGTCGCTCAATTTGTTTCTCAATTAGAATAAATCACAATGCAAAGAACTGCCAGCAACGTTAGCTTCCTGTTATTGTCAACACAACGCTGCACTTTAAGAGTCCTAATATTTCCACAGTCAGTCACATGTGATTAAAGCTGAGCCTAACGTGCAGTTTAATGAACAGTTTATGTGCTGCTCTTTATGGCCACCTCAGCTCAGAGATCTCGGTTTGAATAGCGCTCGGAAGAATATATTACTACTATTATTATATTATTACTTATATTATTATTAGATTACCTATATTAGATCACTCCTACATGTATCAGCGATTAACAACATAAAACTGGAGACTGAAAAACACCAATAAGACTAAAACACCAAAAAAGAACTGGGTTTAGCCGCTGGGTTCCATTTAAACGCCGGGTGCAGGTGGATATTTTGATAAATAAGCGTCGGTTCCAAATAAACTCCGAGTCTAATGTTGGTGCTGAACACAGAAGGACGCAGGACTGATGCTCACGTCGTCTCCACACGAAACGAAACGAAACCACACGGCTCATTTGCATAAACGCTTTCAAATTTGGGGAAATTACGCCTACGTCTGTGCAGAAAGTCGCCTAGATTATTGTTACTGATTAAAAGAATTTAAGTTAAAGATTCTCCCAGTTTTGCCGAGCAAGATTTTTATGAGGAAGGAATTAATCTCCTCTAATCTCTGGTCTCAAATCAACGCCTGGTCTGTTGAGTGACTGAAACAAATAAACAATTCGGCTTTTATTTGGTATTTTCCAGTAAGTACAGAGCCGTGGGCGAGTGCTGAGGTGGTGAAAATGAGGGTTTATCAGCAATATGGAGTCTAAATTCGACTATCAATGAATAAATGAGAAGGGAAAGCTCTGAAAAGTCGGTTTTACACGATCTCCCTCACATAACGTCGCCGTGACAGGCCTAACTGTCCATTTCCAGTTGTGTCGAGTGTTTTTCCAGTACCAGCAGGAGGCCTCGGTCCCGTTCTGTGGAAGCGTCCGGTGGGAATCCTCACCAAACGAGTCCACGTCTCCGGCTACGGGGGTCTGCGGAGAACGGCCACTTATCCACTGGCTGCAGAGGAGGGAGTTTATGGGACCCCCCGTGTGGCGCCCCCCGCAGGGTAAAAGCAGAGGGCAAAAGGGTAAAGAGTGTACAGAGAGACGCTACACGCACTGGTCTGTTTCACACTGCAGCTGGAGACGGGGAGGAGGCCGGGGGGGCTTTAAAACGCTGATGTAAGACGTGAGTTTGAACTGTGGAAGACGGAGCGATCGCTTAAGACGATGGGGAAAGTTTTAAGGGAACAACTTTATAAGGTTTCACTCCACTGGGGACTTTATATAGATGTAGCACTTGAACTTTTGGACGTTAAAATCGTTTTTCACATCCAAGTTTGTCTCATTCTCAGTTTAAGGACAGGCCTCATGTGAAACAACCTCCACAAGTCCCTCCCTGAGGCGCAAAGGCTGCACTAGCACTGAGTCATGGCCGTTTCTGTGGTTTAGAAAGTGACCGTTCAGATCAGAGAGGCGCGTTTTAGGTTTAAATACACTGGATTTCAGCGACACAGACGAGAGCGCAGTGTGAGGCTCCTTCTGCTTTCTGAACAGAGAATCGTCTTCAACCAAAACACCAAATTACAATAAAACATAAACATTTTGGTGATTATGTCCAATGTTTTTTTTTTTTTTCAAATTAAGAATAAATCAGCATCACATTTGTTATTAGGACAACAGATGTAAAGTAGTTATTGTGCTAATTCCGGTATATTTACATGCGGTTTGTTGACATGTCGATTAATGTGCATTGTCCTAATTCAAATAAATACATAAATAAATAAAATAAAAATAAAATGTTATGTTTACTTCACCCATCGAGGTCATGTTACAGACAATTCCTTAAAGACGTGACGAGTTATCATTATTTTTTATCATATTTTTGTTTTCCTCATGACCTCTTGCATAGAGATATTTCTATTACTTATTTTCTATTTTATTTTCACTTGTACATATACATTTATATTTTCATTTGCATTATACAAGCTTGGGGGGAAAAAAAACCCCCCAAAAAACCCCAAAGAAGATCCATGTTTTCGTTTTTTTCCCCCACAGTTTTGGCTCACATAATAAATACAAGTACATATTTATATAGGTATAGATATAAATTTGTGCCTATTGTGGGATTATAATTTTAAATTATAGGAAACAATGTATTAATTATAAAAAATAAATAAAATTGAACTTGAATTGATTTATATAATTATACACCAGTCTCTAGCTATGTTTATTTTATTTATTTTATTACCATTTATATTGTTTTTTTTACTCTTTATTTCAAATTTCAAATTTTACGCGTTTGTTTCTTCTCACACACCGAAGTGAATTTTATTTTTGTTTTCGTCATTGTGGTTTTGAGTATTGATACGGCGTCAAGTATCGGGTTTTTTCTTGGTGATAAAATTCAGTTTACAGTCTTGTGATTCATGTATTTTCTATGTTATTTATCTAAATGTAATTTATGTTTGCGTCTGTATTGTCATTTCGTCTTCATATATTTCTATGTCTGCACAACTCTCAGCTACAAACACGTGATTTCACTCCACAATGTCCAGAAAGAGCTCCTCTGTGTTTTTAAAGCCCTTGAGGTGTTACTTCAGGACTACAAACGTCCAACTCTGAAGGGAGCAGCTACTGTTTTAACCTTATTTAAACTGCTTTTCTCCATAGACCAATACTACACCGCAAATCTCTCTGATCTGACCAGGATTTTAAAACTTATATCAGGGTTTTCATCTTGTTTCCAGATTTATTATCGACTTAATCGTCCTGAGACGGCTTCATAGTCCAGAGGTTGTTTATTTTAAGATAGAAACAGATCATTTCACTACTTTTCAGTCATTTTCTGATAGATTTAAGTGTTTATATCTCACATTTTGTAATAACGAAGTAAAATAGGCCATAATGCCATTTTAGGTCAATAAAAGGGGTAATTTCTGCGTAAGTGGGACTAAACGACAGAACTAATAACAAATACTTAAGTCCTGTTTTCGGCGTCATTGATCAGGCGCACGGTTCTAACCCAGTGACCCGTGAACAGAAGGATGAGGTGTCGACTTTCTGCAGGTGTCAAACTGATGGACGCTGATCACCGCCGCCCCATCTGCCGCTCCAGTCGAGTTTCAGCTCCGGTTCGAGAAAGAGCTCCGTCGTCTGGTGATTCGTCAGGTTTTAAAGGCGCGTCGCGTGACTTTTCTACCTTCACGGAGCCCAAACCAGACCAGAGTTACAGGTTTTCTAGGGATTTTTGAGCTACAAAGTCACCTGTGATTGAATAAATGTAAGACAGAGCTGTTTATTATCATCTGGCCTCCTGCTCTCCATGACTTTTCCATGACCTAAAGTGAATTTTCCATGACTTTACGGCACCTACATGTGTTGAATTGAGCACTTTTGGGGCTAAATCACCTTATGGTTTGGTATTATAGTTTTCTAACGTTCAAAATCCTGTCAAGTTGCACGTTGGGGCTTTATGTTATACGAAATAAGAACAAAAAAAGGTATGTTTTAAGTATCTAAAATGCTGAACAAAACAGAATGGTTAGTCAAAAGTATTGAAAATCAGACACTAATCGATACTAAAACCAATATCGAAACTAGATACGCATTTTTCGCAGGTATCGACCACTAAAAAAGTCCTATTGACAGCACAGAAATGAACCTTTCCTGAATATCTTTATCCTTTATTTCACTCATAGACCAGCACAGGCTCAGCTTTGGGGCTGTCAGTGCATTTATTGTGTCTCTTTTATCCAAAACACTTTATTGCGTGTTTGTCCTGCTGGAGCGGCTGCACAAACGTTCAGAAATAATCACAATCGCCTCGTGAGAACTTAACAGAACGCTGGAGTAACGTGAAATGAGTGGAAATTGTAAATGTTTTAAATCTTCTCATGAAATCGTTGCCTGAAATAATAATTGTTGTCCTGTAATATTCTGAATTGTTTTGTTGCACCGCTGTGTTGGCCAGGACTCCCTTGAAAAAGAGGTGAGTGATCTCAGTGGGACTTTCCTGGTGAAATAAAGGTGAAATAAAATAAATAAATGAAAAAGAGATACTGAAATTCCATGACTTTTCCAGGCCTGGAAGATGATATTTTCAATTTCCATGACTTTTCCAGGATTTCCATGACCGTGGGAACCTTTAACATTAAGAATCGGGTTGTGGGTTGGACTCCTGATGCCTCTGGGTGGAGTGTGCATGTTCTCCCTGTGTTACTGTGGCAGAGCAACGATATCCAAGTCTCACGGTACGATATTTATTGCGATATCGTGGGAAAACTCACGATATTACGATATTCTACATAATAATGAGACTCTAAAATGCTTTGACCAGTCATTTGGTACAACATTTACTGTCATCAGGGACGTCTCAAGTATCGCGTCTTTCCTTGGAGATTCAATTCACTTTACAATGTTGGAATTCTCGTAGTGTTTTTATACATTATTTATTTAAATGTCGTTTATGTACAACTGTATCGTCATGTGAATATGTTTCGTCTTTGTATCGTTGTATATCTGGAAAACTCTCAGCTACAAACGCGTGATTTCACTCCATGAGGCCATGACTATCCAGAACGAGCTTCTCTGTGTTTTTAAAGCCCAAACCATCACAGGACTTGAGCATGATATGTTAGGACTACAGACTAACCAACTCTGAAGGGAGCAGCTACTATTTTAACCTTATTTAAACTGCTTTTCTCCATAGAGCAAAACGATGACGATATCCAAATCTCACTGTACCAGATTTATTACAATATTTTGTGCTGAATCTGCTCGTTTTTCCTCTAAAAATGCTTCACAAGACTTAATCCAAAGAATGAAGATGTAAAAGTGCTTAGAACAGTTATTTCTTCATGTCGTCTGCACTGAAACGGAGCAAAGGATCATGGTCTATGTAGTTCCCTCTGTTTTTCTGCTATTTCTGCATCAGAACTTTTCATTTTTGCAAAGAGACTTGGGATTCGATATATTGTGATGCTCCACGATGTTATTGTGAGACCTTTGACGATACGATATCACCAGATTTACATTATTGTTACATCCCTACTGTTCACAGGGATCAGACTGGTCAAAATAAGGACACCTGGGACATTTCTTGTAGGAAACTGAGACAAATCAGTGGTTTTGGATAAATCTGCTGGGACAGGGGACACAGGGCTCAAAACTGCGACTGTCCGGGGAAATAGGGACGTCTGGTCACCCTAACTGAACGAAAAAAGTTCTCAAATCATCTAAAAACGAAATAAAAATGGATTCAAACGTCATTTTCAGAAGCCTGTGTTATTTCAGAGGGTTCATGGTTCCTTTAGCTATAATAGTCCACAGTGCAGTATGGCCTAAAACTTCTAGTAGGTAGAAAAAGGTCAAAGACAGAGGTTAACTTGAAAACTACGATGACGTCACGAGGTGGAGCGGAGCGTTTTGAGGTCTGGAGATGCGAACAGACTCGTAATAAAGCCGCTCGAAGACGTGCGAATGAAACAAAACAGAACCCCGGAGGCGTTTCTGATGAGGAAACAACTTTCTACCCTGACTCAAAGCTCGCGAGTGTCAATTTTGCGTAATATTGGGACCTTTAACTCGGCTCTTAATGGAAACAACCGCAAAACAATCCAGGAAAGTGAGGTGATTCCTGCCAATGTTCGGTCCCACGTGGCCGAGTACAAAGCAGGTTTAGTGCTGACAATCGCTGCTCTCCGTCTTCTCTCACTCCCGAGTATTACCGTAATCTACCCCCCATCTGCGTCCGTCCAGAGGGCTTCCCAAACATCATCTCGAGGATTTGTTTCTTTTGGAGATTTTACCTTTCGTTTCCTCATTTTCAGCGTGGTAAAGTGAAGTGTAAATCCAAAACTCCACAGCGACAATGGAAAAGTGCGTCGTAATCCTCTGGCAGATTAAGCTCCCCTTTTTATTTATTTTTTTCCCCTTCCCGAGTGCGGCCGTGTCTTGTTACGAACTGCGTCTCGCAAATCAGACGCGTCTCTGGGGATGTTCACACCGGAAAAAAAAGAGATTATAACGTTTGTTTTTTCAGTCTTTTGAAAGCTCCGGTGCTCAGCGTAATCCAGCGCGAATAAAAGAGACGGGAACACGGTTTAATCGCGGATTTAATTTAGAACTTTAGACATGTCGGTATTTGCTTTGTCCCCGGGTTTTTCCTGATCTGTAGAGTAGACAGAGAAGTTTTATGCCGTACTTTACTGTGGAATATTATACCCAAAGGAGCAGCATTTATTTAGGGATAAGCAGATCCTCTTTTAGGCCAGATACGAGTCAGATTTGTGGAAATGAAAGCACAATCGGAGTAAAGACGCACGTTTTTCACAGCAATAAACACTAACAAAATGAGAAAATGTGGTATTATTCAATCATTACCAGTCAGTTTTCAAATCGACTCGACGTAAGACCATCTTTTCAGAAAAACCTTCCAAATTTAATTATCCATGTCTTTACTGATCGTCCATTTTTACTTGTATTTCTTTGTCTAATTTCTTTGTTTTGTGTTTTATATATACTGCCTGTTTTTAACTGTCTTTGTACGGTGTCCTTGAGTGTCTAGAAAGGTGCCTCAAAATATAATGTACTATTATTATTATTATTATTTTAGACTGGCCAAAAAGTTGCACGTTGTGGCTTTATGTTATACTCATTAATAACAAAAAAAGGATGTTTAAAGTATTTAAAAAGCTGAACAAAACAGAACGGTTCGTCAAAAGTATCGGAAATCAGACACTAATCCAAAATAAAAATAACATCAAAAGTCGATGCTCAGGCTTCTCTGCAAGATTTTAAAACTTACATCAAGTTATTCATCTTGTTTTCAGATTTATTATTTACTTATTAGTTCTGAGACGGCGTCATTCTAGTCTCGAGGTCGTTTATTTTGAGAAAACTTGTCAAGTAAAATGATCTCACTGCACGGACAGATTATTTCACTACTTTTAAGTCATTTTCTGATAGATTTAAGTGTTTGGATCTTAACCTTTGGCCAAGCTGGAAGTTGGGAAACTCAAACGCTGAGGCCGTCCTGTCTGCATAAACGCAGCAATATGGCGGAAAATCGTTTGTTTTTCGCATTTTTTGGATTAAAGTTGATTCTTCTTAAAGAGGAAATGCAAAAAATTACGCACTTTTTCGAGCTTTTTACCATGTTATAACGTTCCCTCATTTTAAAAAAAACATGTCTTAAGTGGTTTTAGATGTCATCCATGCATGTTTGGGCCATTTAGCGATCTCGATCTTTACCGATTATGGTTAGTTGCAAGATTTTGTACAAAGTTCCGCCCACAAACCTACGTCTCCCACACGACGATTCTCCATAAATATATACAAAAACATGATATAAAACAATGCACGACGACTTCACAAACCTCAAAACAATATAAAAGATAACGTGGTGATCTAAATGTTCTGTGTTAGCAGTTTTTAACCCATAGAAGTGTAATACTCCTCTTTAAATGTTACGGTATAACAAAAGCAAACACAAAACAGGTTTAAAGTGACATTTAACACACAAAACTGTCACCAAACCACATATTTTTACTGCTAAACAACTGACCCATACCTGTTCTACTCTGCCCTGCCGAAAGCACAGAAAATGAGCCATATGTCGGTCTTCCCCGAGGCAAATGAGGAAACAGGAGAAGCTCCCAGCTCTATTTTCCTGTGGATCACATTGTACTTTACCAAGAAATATCCAAAAGGTAAATGCACAAATGTTGAACCTTACAATTTCTATTAATACCGGCTCGTCAAAGCCTGAACCCATCAGATCTCAGAAGCTAAGCAGGGCCGGGCCTGGTTAGTACTTGGATGGGAGACCACTGGGAATTCCAGGTGCCACAGTGGGGCGCCAGTGGCAAAAACTGTCGTAGTGTCCTTAGGCAAGGCACATCACCCACATTGCCTAGTATGAAAGTGGTGTGTGTGTGAGTGTTGGTGGTGGTCGGAGGGGCCGATGGCGCAGATTGGCAGCCTCGCTTCCGTCAGTCTGCCCCAGGGCAGCTGTGGCTACAATAGTAGTTTACCACCACCGGGTCTGGAGTGAATGAATAATGCTCTGTAAAGCGTCTTTGAGTGTCCAGAAAAGCGCTGTATAAAACTGATGCATTATTATTCATTATTATTACTAGACCCAAGAACTCACCGTATTTGATCTGCCCACATCTGTAGTAAATACGTACATAAAAATCGAAACATCAATAGATCGAGACCTCTACTTGGGTCGATCTCAACGATAATCCACAGGTCAGCAGGCAAAAAAAAAAGCAACGGAGAGCAAAGAAAAAGCACCAGAACCACAGCACTCTTAAGCTACGTTCAGACCGCAGCCTGAAGTGACCTAAATCTGATTTTTTTTCGCCCCTGTGCGACCTGTATCTGAGCTTTTAACGACCGTCTGAGCGACACAGACATGATTTTTTTCAAATGCGACCCAGGCCACTTGGATCTGCGCTCCTAAGACCGAAACATATCCGATCTTTGGACACGCGGCTTCAATCCGAACGGTCGGGACGCTTCATCTGACCTACACGTCATCAGTAAGCGAGAGTTTGGCTGTTGTGCTGTTACAAGCTCCTGTTACGAGCCAATACAGCCCGACGCCGACGAGTTCGCTCACAAAAATAGGCCGAAGACGCGTTTCCTCCGGCGAAAGTGGTACGACGGCAACTTTAAAATGTCCGTCCGTGTTTAGGCGACTTCCGTAAACACCGAGATCACTCGTTGCCGTGACGTCGTCGTGTCGTCCGATGCTCCCGCGAGACACTTTTGGGGCGTTTAAAGTTCACACTGGAGGTCACAGACAAGTCGCGATTGATTGGAAATGTGAACGACCTCGCAAAAAAATCAGGTTTCACAAAAAAAAACTAACAGAATTGAGCATTAAACCCTGCGGTCTGAACGTCGCCAAAGTCTCCTCACGTGAGTTTTGACTTAAAACTGCACTATTTCACTAAAAGTCCAGGGTCTTTCCCGCTTTTTATAATCAAAGTTCTTTCTTATTTCGTTTAGACCATGAACATCAACATTAATCACAAAAGAAAATCTGCCTAGTACCAGATTTTAGCTCCACAGCTCATTTCCATGTGTATCCTTGGACTAACGAGACACACAAACATGTATAAAAACACAGAACAATGCAGGAAATACAAAAGTTCAACATTTTATAATAAAACAGTAAAAACGAGCAGAGTAAAAAGTGCATCTGAACCCCTCTGTCCCCTGGAAAGTGCATTTCTGACAAAGGGAAAACCAACATTTCGTGCTGACATATCTGCGTATTTAAAAGATGTTTTTTTTGTTTCTGTACAGAATATTTGTAAGTTTTTGCATGATTTAAGTTCTGCTGGAAGTTTTTTCCATTCTGTAATTGTTTTAAATGAAAACGACGATTGTGATTGTGATTGACGACGAAGTTACAGACGAAGTTTTCTCGCCGTTTATGAGCGAAACGTAAAACCTCATTTAGCGCACGGACGTCGCGTCGTTCCCGTTGACAGCCGAGGTTTTGATAAATATCATACAAACTTATTCCAAACTTTAAGTGTGAATTACTCTGCAATTCTTGTTCCTCTCAACACAGAATAAAAACTGTAATGATCCTGATACTTTATGCCTTAAGTCCAAATGTTTGTTTGAAATAAGATGGAAGAAGATCAAATTAAAACTCTAAAACTGTGAAATTTAAAACTCTAAAAACTCTAAAACTGTGAAATTTAAAACTCTAAAAACTCTAAAACTGTGAAATTTAAAACTCTAAAAACTCTAAAACTGTGAAATTTAAAACTCTAAAACTGTGAAATTTAAAACTCTAAAACTGTGAAATTTAAAACTCTAAAAACTCTAAAACTGTGAAATTTAAAACTCTAAAAACTCTAAAACTGTGAAATTTAAAACTCTAAAAACTCTAAAACTGTGATATTTAAAACTCTAAAAACTCTAAAACTGTGAAATTTAAAACTCTAAAACTGTGAAATTTAAAACTCTAAAACTGTGAAATTTAAAACTCTAAAACTGTGAAATTTAAAACTCTAAAAACTCTAAAACTGTGAAATTTAAAACTCTAAAAACTCTAAAACTGTGAAATTTAAAACTCTAAAACTGTGAAATTTAAAACTCTAAAACTGTGAAATTTAAAACTCTAAAAACTCTAAAACTGTGAAATTTAAAACTCTAAAAACTCTAAAACTGTGAAATTTAAAACTCTAAAAACTCTAAAACTGTGATATTTAAAACTCTAAAAACTCTAAAACTGTGAAATTTAAAACTCTAAAACTGTGAAATTTAAAACTCTAAAACTGTGAAATTTAACTCTAAAACTGTGAAATTTAAAACTCTAAAAACTCTAAAACTGTGAAATTTAAAACTCTAAAAACTCTAAAACTGTGAAATTTAAAACTCTAAAAACTCTAAAACTGTGAAATTTAAAACTCTAAAAACTCTAAAACTGTGAAATTTAAAACTCTAAAAACTCTAAAACTGTGATATTTAAAACTCTAAAAACTCTAAAACTGTGAAATTTAAAACTCTAAAACTGTGAAATTTAAAACTCTAAAAACTCTAAAACTGTGAAATTTAAAACTCTAAAACTGTGAAATTTAAAACAAAAAATTCTAAAACTGTGAAATTTAAAACTCTAAAAACTCTAAAACTGTGAAATTTAAAACTCTAAAAACTCTAAAACTGTGATATTTAAAACTCTAAAAACTCTAAAACTGTGAAATTTAAAACTCTAAAACTGTGAAATTTAAAACTCTAAAAACTCTAAAACTGTGAAATTTAAAACTCTAAAACTGAAATTTAAAACTCTAAAAATTCTAAAACTGTGAAATTTAAAACTCTAAAAACTCAAACTGTGAAATTTAAAACTCTAAAAACTCTAAAACTGTGAAATTTAAGATAGTAATTTATTGTATATATAGTTTTATCTTCATAGTGTTTGTCTATGTGCTTCTATTGCTGCTACTGTTTTCTTGCTGTTCTCTTAACTGTGCGTTGCAACACTGAAATTTCCCCATTGCGGGACAAATAAAGGATATCTTATCTTATCTTAAAAAAAGGGGAAATAGTTGTGATTCCTTTTGTCCCACATCGCTCCTCTTTAGCCTGCGTGACGTCGTGTTTTAACCCGAACGTCGCCACTTCTGACTGTGAGAAAATGCACCAAATCGCGAGCAGGTTTTGGACCGTGTCAGCGAATCTTGACACAAAATCTGAAACAAAAAATTTGCAACGCTCGTCCAAAACGCAACTCAATCTCCTGTTTTTTTTTTCTCCCCTCTTTCCTTTTTAAACTCCCACTCCAAAAGTCCACTCTGTCGTCCTCCATTTTGAGTAAATAGTTCAGGAAATGAAAATGGGGGTCATCCTCTCCTCCTAAACTTGTCTGGTCCTGGGGGAGAGTTTTGAGTGCTAACAGAAGTTTGGCTCTTCTCCTCCTCTCCTCCTCCTCTCCTCCTCCTCTCCCCTGGTCTTTCCTCTCCTTCGCTCCTCCTCCCCTTCCTCTCTTCTCTTTATTCTTTATTTTGGATCCCCTTAGTGATTACTGCAACAATAACTGTTCTTCTGGGCTCTCTCTCTCTTCTCCTCCCCTTATTCTCTCCTCTCTCCCTTTCGCTCTTCCCCTCTCCTTCTTTCCTCCCCCACACCTCTCTTCTTTTCTTCCTCTCCTCCTCCCCCCTTCTCCCATGTTTTTTCATATTATGCTTGATTTTATCTCCTCCTTTCTCTCTCCTTCTCTCCTCCACTCCTCCTCTCTTCCTTTGTCTCTCCGTCTCCTCTGTCCTCCTTTCTTCCATCCTCTCTCCTTCCCTTCCTTTCTTCCCTCTCCCATCTCCGTCCCCTCCATCTCCTCTCTTCTCTTTCTTTATCCTCTCCCCCTTCTCTCCTCTCTCTGGTGCTCTCTCCATTTCCTTCCTCTCCTCTTTTCCTTCCCCTACTCTATCCTCCCCCGTTCTGTCCTTTCCTCTCCTCCGTTCTGTTCTTCTTTCCTGCCCTCCCCTCTTCTCCCCCTCTCCTCTCCTTCCTTTCTCCCCCACACCTCTCTTCTTTTCCTCCTCTCCTCTCTTCTCCCCTTCTCCCTTGTTCTTTCATATTCGATCGCATCTCCTCCTCTCTCTCCTTCTGTCGTCCCCTCTCCTTTCTCCCCCTCCTCTCTCCTTCACTCTCCATCCTTACTCTCTGTCCTTCTCTACTCCTCTCTTCCTCTCTCTCTCTCTGTCCCTTCTGCCCTCCTTTCTCCCTTCCTCTTGTCCTCTTCTCCTCCCCATCCTTTCTTTCCTCTCCTCCCTTCACTCCTCTCTCTGGCGCCTTCTCTCTTTCCTTGCTCTCCCCTTTTGCCCTCCTCTCTCCTACTCTATCATCCCCTGTTCTTTCATATCTGATTGCATTTCCTCCTCCCTCTCCTCCTGTCTTCCCCTCACATTCTCTCCCCTCCTTTATTCCTTTCTTTTTTCTCTTCCTCACCTCTCTCCTTTCCTTTCTCTCTCTGTCCCCTCTACCCTCCTTTCTCCCTTCCACTCTCCTCCCCTTCCTTTCTTTCCTCTCCTCTCCTCCATCTCTTCCTTTATCTTCTCTCCCTTCTCTCCCTGGCAAACTCTCCTTTCCTTGCTCCCCTCTTTTCCCCTCCTCTCTCCTCCTTTCTCCTATGGTATCCTCCCTTGTTCTTTCTTTTCCTCTTGTCCCATGTTCTTTCCTATTTAATCACATCTCCTCCTCCCTCTCCTTCTGTCTTCCCCTCACCTTCTCTTCCCTCTTTTCTTTCTTTCTTTCCCTCTATTTACTTTCTCCCCCTCCTCTCTCCTTCTCTCCCTTCCTTTCTCTCCTCTCCTTCCTTTCTCTCCTCTCCTCCCTCTCTTCCTTTATCTCCTCTCCTCCGTTCTTCTTTCCTCCTCCCCCCTCCCCACTCCTCTCCTTCTTTCCTCCCCCACGCCTCTCTTCTTTTCCTCTTCTCTCCCCTTCTCCCTTGTTCTCCCCTGTTATTTAATCACACCTCTCCCCTCCTTTTCTTTCCTTCTCCTCCCTCCCTCTCTCCTGGTCACGGGGAGGTTATCGGACGGATACTGAGCCTCGTCCAGAGACACTCCCGTTCTTCTGAAAGACGGAAGAGAAACACGCAGAAACAGCGGTGGATGTGGGAGGCAGCAGCACTTTGAAGTTTCATGATTTAGTCCAATGACAGAAGAGTGTTTAGAGCGCGGTGGTGGTCCGGACTCTTATCGCCGGGTCTGTTCTGAGACTCCGGGGACAAACAGTGCGCAGGAGACAGCTTAAACCCATCTCTATAAAACACTCCGGAACATCTCGCCTCTTCTTTTGTCTCATTGTTTGTTTTTTTTTAATCCCGATTCGCTTTAGAAAGATCTCGAGCTCCAACGCAAAGTTCAGAAGTGCAAACGGGCAGCGCTGTTTCGTCGCTGCGTCGTCGGTCTCGGCCTCGACCTTTCTCGTACTCAAGAGCGCTCGGACTCGGTCTCGTCTCGGCCTTGGAGGAGCTTGGACTCGGTCTCGTCTCGGACTCGAGCTCTGAATCTCGATGAGGGCGATCCGATTTCATTACTTGTCTGATAAACATGTGCCAAAATAACTAAAATACTAATACAATAAATGTCGTCTTGGTCTCAACCCGTAAAAGTCTTGATCTTGTCTTGGTCTTGACCTTTAAAAGTCTCGGTCTTGTCTCAGTCTCGACCTCTGAAAGTCTTGGTCTTGTCTCGGTCGCGACTCGTAAAAGTCTTGGTCTTGTTTTGATCTTGACCTGCGAAAGTCTCGGTCTTGTCTCAGTCTCAACCTTTAAAAATCTTGATCTTGTCCTGGTTTCGACCTTTAAAAGTCTTGGTCTTGTCTCGGTTTCGATCTCTGAAAGTCTTGGTCTTGTCCTGGTCTTGACCTTTAAAAGTCTTGGTCTTGTCCTGGTCTCGACCTGTGCCTTTAAAAGTCTTGGTCTTGTCCTGGTCTTGACCTTTAAAAGTCTTGGTCTTGACCTTTAAAAGTCTTGGTCTTGTCTCGGTTTCGATCTCTGAAAGTCTTGGTCTTGTCCTGGTCTTGACCTTTAAAAGTCTTGGTCTCATTTCGGTCTCGACCTGTAAAAGTCTTGGTCTTGGTCTTGTCCTGGTCTCGAACTTTAAAAGTCTTGGTCTTGTCTCGGTCTTGAAGGAGCTTGGACTCGGTCTTGTCTCGGACTCGACGAGTGTGATCATATTTCTTTACGGTCGCTGCTGTCGGCAATAAACTTGTATCGGCCTCTACAGCCTGTGCGCTCGTTTGATAAACGTGCCAAAAAAACTAACACACAAATAAAATATGTCAAAAATGACAAAGATGGTCTTGATTTGGTTTTGATGGGACGTGGTCTTGGTCTTGTCTTGATCTTGACCCTTAAAAGTCTTGGTCTTGTCTTGATCTCAACCTTCAAAAGTCTTGTCCTGGTCTCAGGACCCTGTGGTCTTGGACTGGTCTTGGTCTCGATCAGTCTTGACTAAAACACTGCGTCCGTCCTGTCTGCTACACGCCACATTTCTATGGTCTGGCCAAGATTTTCAAACTTATATCAGGTTTTTCCTGTTGTTTTCAGATTTATTATCGACTTACTGTTTCTGAGACGCTTCGTTCTAGTTTACAGCTCGTTTATTTTAAGAGTAAAATGATCTTGCAGCGTGGACAGATCATTTCACTACTTTTAAATCATTTTCTGATAGATTTAAGTGTTTATATCTTACATTTTGGCCAAGCTTTTCTGCCGTGTAGCGGTTACAGGGGCAAATTTAGAGTTCCATGTTAGGAAAAAGAATAAATGAATCGACTAAACGGGAATAAAACCCCAGGATCATGTAGCGCGGGTTAATACGGACATTTTAAGACCAAAATGACCAGGCCACAGCAGCAGATACAGAGACAGGAGTCGCGATATTCTGAATCACGTTGTACTTTTCCATAAAATCTCCAAAAGACAAATTCACAAATTCAAACCTGATATTTTTTATTAGCGACCAGACCCAAGAACTCCCTCGATTACCACAAGAATCTGCTTTTGAGCGATATAAATGAGTTATTTGGCTGCAGAACGTCGGGATGTCGTCTGAAATCCAGCAGACAGACGAGAGTTAAAGCTCACGACTTCTGACATCAGGTCAGATCCACACATCTGTCCACCTCTGTCCTCTGGAAAAACAAACGGATAACTGCAGCTCCAGTGTTTTACCTCCGCCACACTGCACACCGAACACAGAGAGAGAGAGATGAAGGAAGAGAAAGAGGAAGAGAGCTGGAGGCCGGTGGGGTTTGTAGGTTAAACAGCTGGTGTGGTCCCGGTGGGATCTGCCAGCAGAGACGTGCTCACACAGGTGGAACACAGCTGCTCCTCTATCCTCACCTCTACACCTCCATCTCTCTCTTCTCTCCATCTTTATCTCTGTGCTCCGTGAACGAGGGGCGACTCTTTTTTTTTGGGGGGGGGGGCCTCTGTTTTTGTGTAAATAACAGTGGAAATGTCGTGGAAATGTTTTTTAAAATGTAAATAACATGAGGTGTGGAGGGAATTCAGTGTAAAATGTTTTGGACGGACGCAATAAAAGTCTGTCCAAAATCTAAATCGCTCTTTCTCTCTTTCTTTCTTCTCCCTCTCCATCTCTCTTCTCTCCATCTCTCTCCACTCTCTCTCCATCTTTCCCTCTTAATTTCTCCCTCTCTATCTCTGTTTCCATCTCTCTCGCTCCAGCACTCCCCCAAATCTCTCTTCTCTCCATCTCTCTCCACCTCTCATCTCTCTCTCTCCACTCTCTCCATCTCTCTTCTCTCCATGTCTCTTCTCTCTTCTCTCCATCTCTCTCCTCTCTCTCCATCTCTCTTCTCTCCATCTCTCTCCATCTCTCTTCTCTCCATCTCTCTTCTCTCCATCTCTCTCCTCTCCATCTCTCTCCTCTCTCTTCTCTCCATCTCTCTCCACTCTCTCCATCTCTCTTCTCTCCATCTCTCTCCATCTCTCTTCTCTCCATCTCTCTTCTCTCCATCTCTCTCCTCTCTCTTCTCTCCATCTCTCTCCACTCTCTCCATCTCTTTCTCCCACTACATCTCTCTCTTGCTCTTTTCTCTCTCTCCATCTCCCTTTTCATCTCTCTCTCTTTTCTCCATCTTTTTCCTCCCTCTCTCTCACCATCCCTCCCTCACTCAGCCCTTTATGCATATCTTTTTTCTTTCTTTTTTTTACCCAAAACATGAATAATAAATAAAACACGACATGAGGAGTTTCAATGAGACGGCAGCTCACAGACAAACACCGAACTTTATCTGAGTGAACGTCATAAAGTGAATTACTGATTATTGTTATTATTATTATTATTATTATTATGTATCACTGTGCTGCTTGTTCTGTGTGTTTATGTCTCCAAAAACGTGCAGGTCAGATCCATGTAAATATACAGTTTACGGTTAAAGTGAGGAAATAAAAGGGAATCAGGAAGAACTCGACTCTTACTGAGGTGTTTACAGCTGGTCAGTATTTGCTTGACTGTAAACACGGTGAAGGACGTCTCTGCACCGACAACGCCAAACGTCAGAGCGTTTGATCCGAGTCACAGCTCGACTTTGTCCGCGCGACGGTTTTAAGTTTGTTCTTTGTCTCGATCTCACTCCGAGGCCCCGTTTACACCTACACAGATATTTTTTTAAAGGGTGAAATTTCCCTTCGTTTGTGCCCGTCTTTTACGCGCAAACAGAGAATTCGCCTCTGAAAACGAATCTTTCTAAAAACTCCGGCTAAAGTGGAGATTTTGGAAAACTACGGTTCGGCGTTTTTGTTCACGTGTTTCTGTGGTGCTGATCAGAAGCGTCAGAGCAGCAGTCGCGTCACTTCTGCTCAAACACTCGTCCTGTGTTTGCATTTGCACAGCTGACGTTTCATATCGATGAAGAGACGAATGAGGCGAAGGAGCTCAGTGATTTTCCCTCTTCTCCTCACGACCCGAAGACCCAGTCGCCGCCGCCACCAACGTCGCCGTTTTTGGGGTCCGACCTGGACGGACGCTGTGTGGAGGGATAGTTCTGAAAATGAAGTGTTTATCCCGGAGGAGAGGGGTGAAAATTTCAGGATGCCGCTGTCGTCGCTGCCGTTTCTCTGCGACTCGCTGCGTCCTCGGCGTATTTATGCGGGTTTATGTACACAGAAACTTCGCTGAAAACGATGCTGTTGCACGATGCTGTTGCACGATGTTATTTCGGAAAACGGAGCGAGGGAAATATTTGTTTTTAAAAATATCCGTGTACGTGTAAACGGGACCAAAGACTCACCGTTTTTAGCTACGACTCAAGATTTTCCCCATAATCAGAAATCAAACGCGTGCGGCGGACTCCCAGTTATAACTTTACGCCGTCTTGAATTTTGTTTGCATAAAAAAGACGAGCTTCTGCACTATATGAAATGAAAAAAAAGCCTTTTCTCCTCCTCCTCCTCCTCTCTCCTGGACAGATGTGTGCAGACAGTAAGTGCAGCGTGAAACCCACAGCTCAGAGGGGAACTGTCCTCATTTGAGCTTTTAAGGTGGAACCGACTACACATGCGCACGACTCCGGGGGAAGGAATTAACTGCAGCACGACAAACACGCGTGGGGTGTCAGGAAGGATGAGCCTCTCTCCTCTGTAAATCTTTATTATAAAACACATTTTGCAAGTCTAATCTCCAAACTCGACTCGGGCGTTTTCATGAAACCGATATCTGACCTGCGGAATTATATTTAGAACGTTTATCATCGTCCCGTCGACGCAAAACGAGCCTAAAATAATATGCAAACGCCAAGTCACAACAAAATCCAAACCGCTGCCGAGGCCCGAATATTAATACTCCATTTTTACAAAACAAATGACTTAATGATAGAAAATAGGCTCGTGTTTTGAGTGAGTCGACCGCAGCGCAGGCTCTATTTTCTTTAGGACTTATCAGATGTCCCTGTGCCATTAAGCCCGTACATCTGCTACCACCATTATTAGGATTTACTATTCAAACAGGCCATGAAAATCACATTTAAATCCAACTATTTAAATGAAGGCCTTGCATTTGTGGCCACCTGTAGGACTATTACAAGTGTTGTTTTTGGCCTCTGTACAAACACGCACGGGGCCACCGGCTCAGCTGCTGCACGACTTTAACACTGATATGCAAAAGAGACGCAGGCGGAAGAATCACGGGTTTATACGCAGAACAGGACGGTCCCGGTGTTAGAGTGGAGGATAATATTAGACGGAAATGTCCCCGTGTGTCGGACGTCCTCCCCGTGTCTCCATGGAGGCTTATTCTGTGTATTCTGTGCTCATCTTGCAGTTTACTTAGAGTGATTTTCTAAATAAAAAATTGGGACATTCTCAGTTTGGTTGGTGATGATAAAACTGTGAAATGAGTGCGTAATGAAGGAAAATTGCTCTGCACATGCGAGTCAGTGTAGTCACATTTTCCTTGTGTTTGTCCTTTTTTTTGTAATTTATTTTTATTTTTATATATTTTTTGTTTTTTTGTTTTATTTTTTAGTTATTTTATTTTCATTATTTTATTTTTTTATTTTTCATTTTTTTGTTATTTTTTTATTCTTATATTTTATTTTTTATTTATTTTCATTATTTTATTTTTTAAATTTTTCATATTTTATCTTTTTGTTATTTTATTTTGTTATTCTTATATTTTATTTTTGGTTATTTTATTTTCGTTATTTTTTATTCTTATATTTTATTTTTAGTTATTTTATTTTCATTATTTTATTATCTTTATTTTTATATGTTTTTTTATTTTATTTTCATTATTTTATTTTTTTATTTTTCATTTTTTTGTTATTTTTTTATTCTTATATTTAATTTTTTTAATTTATTTTCATTATTTTATTTTTAAATTTTTCATATTTTATCTTTTTGTTATTTTATTTTATTATTCTTATATTTTATTTTTGGTTATTTTATTTTAGTTATTTTTTATTATATCTTATTTTTTTGTTATTTTATTTTCGTTATTTTATTATCTTTATTTTTATATTTTACTTTTTTATTTTATTTCCGTCATTTTATTATTTTATTTTTCATTTTTTTGTTATTTTATTTTTGTTATTTTATTTTATTATTTACATTTTTATATTAGTATATATTTTATTTTTATTTTAGTTAGTTTTATTTTTTTGTTTCAGTTTTAGTTTTTTTGTCATTTATTTAGTCATGTTTTGGCTTAAGTAAAATACAGGTTTTCTATATTTGACCTAAACAAATGACAGTTTTTGCCTCTTTACTGTCGGCAGGTGTAAAATTGATCAAAAATAGGGACAACTGGGACATTTCTTGTATAAAACTGGGACAAACCGCTGTTTTTTGTATAAATCTGCCTGTCACTTTGCAGTTTAGTCCATTGCAAAGAGGTTCTGAAGTGTCTCTTTGTGTCAGATGCCCTCCCCGTGTCTCCATGTGTCATCTGCTTCTGTGTAAAAGCTGCTGTAGTTTAGACTTCACAAACATGTTCTGAAATGCAACGTAATAAAATCTGTATTCAAAAATAATCAAATTCAAAATATTTTTCCAAACCCCAGTGAGTGTGCAGGGGCCCCCGGGGGCCTCTGTGTGAGCTGCCGTCCTCTGCTATGGCAGCGTTTGTATGATTTATGTTTAAAACTCCTGTTGAGAAACAATTTTCAGATCTATGACGTGACAATAAAGTATTGTCTGATCTAATCTAAGCAAACAGGCCCCAGAGCAGAGAGAGCGCAGGGGCCCAGCGCAGGGGCCCAGCGCAGGGGCCCAGCGCAGGGGCCCAGCGCAGGGGCCCAGAGCCGCTCCCATCGCACGGCTCCAGGAATGCACTGGAGCTGCTTTCAAACACATGTCTCCATCATTTATTTTATTTTTATTTTGTCTTCATGTTTTAGAAGACGGAAAAATCTGTTTCAACATCATAAAATAATCCAAACTATGATCGAAAAGAAAAGAAATGTCAGTTTTCATTTAGTGAAACATGTGTTATGTGTGTTTGGTGACGTCTGTAATTCACTTTAACACCAAAATATGACTGTGGTGCAGTACTTGTAATGTTTTGTAATATATATATATATATATATATATATATATATATATATATATATATATATATATATATATATATATATATTATAGTACATTATAGTATATTATAGTACATTATAGTATATTGTGGTATATTGTAGTACATTATAGTATATTGTGGTATATTGTAGTACATTATAGTATATTGTAGTACATTGTAGTACATTATAGTATATTGTGGTATATTGTAGTACATTATAGTATATTGTGGTATATTGGGGTTATTCAACTATAGTTTGAGAAGGTCCGGGACGTCATTAGGGCTGCAACAATACAGTTTTCCCACGATTTGATATGTATCTTGATTCGATATGATATCTTGATTCGATATGATATCTTGATTCGATATGTATCTTGATTCGATATGTATCTTGATTCGATATGATATCTTGATTCGATATGATATCTTGATTCGATATGATATCTTGATTCGATATGATATCTTGATTCGATATGATATCTTGATTCGATATGTATCTTGATTCGATATGTATCTTGATTCGATATGATATCTTGATTCGATATGATATCTTGATTCGATATGATATCTTGATACATTTTAAAATGCAAAAAACATATATACACTCAACAAAAATATAAACCCAGCACTTTTGTTTTTGCTCCCATTTGTCATGAGATGGACTCAAAGATCTAAAATTCATTCCAGATACACAATATTACCATTTCTCTCAAACATTGTTCACAAATCTGTCTAAATGTGTGATAGTGGCACTTTTGCTTTGCTGAGATAATCCATCCCACCTCACAGGTGTGCCACATCAAGATGCTCATCAGACACCATGATTAGTGCACAGGTGTACCTTAGACTGTCCACAATAAAAGGCCACCCTGAAATGTGCAGTTGTTGCTTTACTGGGGGTCTGGGGACTCAGAACCAGTCAGTATCTGGTGTGACCACCATTTGCCTCATGCAGTGCAACACATCTTCTTCGCATAGAGTTTATCAGATTGTCAATTGTGGCCTGTGGAATGTTGGTCCACTCCTCTTCAATGGCTGTGCGAAGTTGCTGGATATTAGTGGGAACTGGTACGCGCTGTCGTATCGCCCGGTCAAGCACATCCCAAACATGCTCAATGGGTGACATGTCCGGTGAGTATGCTGGCCATGCAAGAACTGGGACATTTTCAGCTTCCAAGAATTGTGTACAGATCCTTGCAACATGGGGCCGTGCATTATCTTGCTGAAACATGAGGTGATGTTCATGGATGTATGGCACAACAATGGGCCTCAGGATCTCATCACGGTATCTCTGTGCATTCAAAATGCCATCAATAAAATGCACCTGTGTTCTTCGTCCATAACAGATGCCTGCCCATACCATAACCCCACCACCACCATGGGCCACTCGATCCACAACATTGACATCAGCAAAGCGCTCACCCACACGACGCCACACACGCTGTCTGCCATCTGCCCTGAACAATGTAAACCGAGATTCATCCGTGAAGAGAACACCTCTCCAACGTGCCAGACGCCATCGAATGTGGGCATTTGCCCACTCAAGTCTGTTACGGCGACGATCTGGAGTCAGGTTAAGACCCCGATGAGGACGACGAGCAGTTGAGCTTCCCTGAGACGGTATCTGACAGTTTGTGCAGAAATTCTTTGGTTATGCAAACCAATTGTTTCAGCAGCTGTCTGAGTAGCTGGTCTCAGACGATCTTGGAGGTGAACCTGCTGGATGTGGAGGTCCTGGGCTGGTGTGGTTACACGTGGTCTGCGGTTGTGAGGCCGGTTGGATGTACTGCCATATTCTCTGAAACGCCTTTGGAGACGGCTTATGGTGGAGAAATGAACATTCAATGCCCGAGCAACAGATCTGGTTGACATTCCTGCTGTCAGCATGCCAATTGCACGCTCCCTCAATGCTTGCGCCATCTGTGGCATTTTGCTGTGAGACAAAACTGCACATTTCAGGGTGGCCTTTTATTGTGGGCAGTCTAAGGTTCACCTGTGCACTAATCATGGTGTCTGATGAGCATCTTGATGTGGCACCTGTGAGGTGGGATGGATTATCTCAGCAAAGCAAAAGTGCCACTATCACACATTTAGACAGATTTGTGAACAATGTTTGAGAGAAATGGTAATATTGTGTATCTGGAATGAATTTTAGATCTTTGAGTCCATCTCATGACAAATGGGAGCAAAAGCAAAAGTGTTGCGTTTATATTTTTGTGAGTGTATGTAGTTTTTAAGATGTTTTAGTTCATTTGGTTCAATGATTCACAGCTCAGAATTTGAATTCAGTTCATGATATTCTTCAGAACTTTCTCAGGCTGTTTTATATTTTTTAATATTTAATACAGTGTGAGGGCCCAACACTGTCAGACTTTTCCTTCTTTGATAATAAAGATTTGATTATTTCTTTTCCTCCTCTTCCACCCTTTTTCTGGACACTAAAATTATATTAAATTACACAGAAATGTCTCGACAAAGCGTTTTCTCAGTAAAACCTGTGTGCCAGAGTCTGAGAAACAGATCGCGGACATCACCAGTTGCGTCGCATATTAAAGGTTCATATCTTTGTCATTTCTGGGTCCATCAGCGTAAAATAAAAAGTGAGTGAAAGATCAAACCCTCCTCTGTTAGAATATTTCAGCTGTCGGTGCCTGTGGAGCTGTTTTCTGCTGCGTCTGAGGAGAACGGAGCGATAACTGTTTCCCTTTAGGACCAAAATATAAATGACAACACAGAACACACGGAGCAACAGGTGCACACGGGTCAGTCTGGGTCTGGACTCGGTCTGACACTTAGTGACCTCTGCTGTAGTGTAGAGCTGCAGCTATCGATTATTACAGTAATAGATTATTCTGTCGATTATTTTGTTTGAATAATCGAGTAATCGTTTGTTATTGTCGTGTCTACTTTGCACATGTTAAGTCCACACCACGTGCACTGACAGATACACGTGTGTTGGACATGAAAAACGTAATTATCGCTGGGCTAAGGTTGACTCACCTCACGGTTTCTTTTCCACTTGATGTAATGTACGGGGCTTTCTGTTTAGATGTTGGAGCATCAGTGTTGAGAAGGTGACTTTTAAAATGTAATCCCCTACAGATTACAGATTACATTCCCCAAAATGTAGTTTGTGACATAATCCATTAAATTACTTAAAGTGAGTAACGTAATCTGAATACTTTGGATTACTTGATATTGTCATGATTTTTAAAACTACATAAATGTAGCAACCAACTCCTGCTAATTCTTGTTTGGTTTTAGACCTGGATTAGTCCTGGTTTAGACCTGGTTTAGACCTGGTTTAGACCTGGTTTAGATCTGGTTTAGACCTGCTTTAGACCCGGCTTAGTCGTGGTGTGAGTTCTGGTTTAGAGGCACAGGAGGAAGTGCGGTCCACGGAGTGTACGCGACAAGACACAATCCACACACAGAGTGCGCGGCGTACGGGAGATGCGGGGTGCGCGTACCGGAGATGAGGAGCGTACCGCATACCGGAGCATACCACGCACTACCGGAGCGTACCGCGCACTCCCTATTACTATTGCAACAACACATCATCAGTAGGGTAAAACTAACCTGTCTCACGACGGTCTAAACCCAGCTCACGTTCCCTCTTAGAGGAGGAGGTTATGCTCTTATTACACATCCATGGGCGCCGCACTGTTGTGTGTACAGTGAAGTGCAGTGGTCGTGCGGAAACTTTACTTCTACCACAAAAGGTTCCGGCCATCGCCGAGCGTATGAAAATAAAATGAAGCATCGAGGCAAATTTTTTTTTTTTAATCGATGCATTTTTCTAATCGATTTAATCGATTAACTCGATGAATCGTTTCAGCCCTACTGTAGTGTATTATAGTATATTATATTATAGTGTATTGTAGTACATTATAGTGTATTATAGTGCATTATAGTATATTATATTATAGTGTATTGTAGTATATTATAGTGTATTATAGTGCATTATAGTATATTGTACTACATATTGCGGTAAAGTTCCTTACCCGGTGCGCTTGGTGATGGTGCCCAGGGTCATGGGCTGTTTGATCTGGGCCAGGGGCAGGACCACGGTGAGGCTGGGCAGGGAAGACACTCGGGGGTTCCCCATGCTGTTATTGGACAGATTATTGTACGAGTCCTGACTGCTCAGTTTACCTGAAACACAAACAAACACAAACAAACACAAACATGTTTCATTAGAGACGCTGTGCCCGACTTTCACCGTCTTAAAAACATGAACAACACAACCAACGTTTTAAACATTTGCAGTGCGGGTTATTCCTCCTTCACCTGAGACCAGAATGTTTCAGTAAAGCGAACAACAATTATCATGCTAATGTGCACTTCCTGATTCTCTGACAATAAAACAATTCATAATTAGACGCACACAGTTCACAGTACAATATGTCTGTTCTGGGGAAAGACAATTTTGCTCAAAAACATAAGAAAAATCCTTTAGTATTGGCCCGTTTAAGCTCATTTGGAATTACAAAATACAAAATACAACATATTTTATCATTTTACCTCATTCATGGACTAAAGCTGCACTGCTTTTATTTTAGAGGTGTTTTTTAATGACATTTTTTGTAAGAAATCCTCACTTTTTCATTGCTTAATCATAACATAAACTCTTCCCAGTCTGACCGGCGCATCAAAACAAGTATATTTACTGCTTTTTATTAAGAAACATAATTAATATGAAGCAGAATTGAGTTTTTTTTCTTTCTTTTTTCATTTTGGCCCTCCACAATATTTTCTGTTTCTCATGTGGCCCCATGGAAAATAATAATTGCCTATTGCCTACATGAATCATTTTCATTTACCTTCGTTTTCCTGTTTTGTCAATTTGATTTTCCATTATTCATATTAATCTTAGTAGCCAAATATATTTTTAATTTGATTGTATTTTTTTATTGTATTATTATTTATTTTATTATTATGCATTATTACATTTTTTACTTTATTTATTTATTTGATTTTATTATTATTATATTTAATTATTATTTATTTTTATAATTTTTTTAGCAATGTTTTGTATGTATGTAATGTAATCTCCGAAATAATACTTCTAACAATATTATTTAACTTTGCTTCATGTGAATTTGATGGTTTTGCCAATATTTGTTACAATATTGTTTTTTTTATTTTTTTTTTCGTATTTTGAGCAACATTTTATCTCATTTTTGCCGATAATGCTTAAAAAGTGAAAAGTCTGCGTATCGTGTTACAGTTATAGTGTATAGGAAACAACTCTTTTCAAGTATAATCTGCTTTAATTGTGTTATTTTTCTTATTTTAAACATTTTCTTTGGGTAGAATTTTAACAACCGCCTGTGCCGATAATTGACCAAAGAGCTCGTAACAAAGGCGACTCTTAAAAGCTTTTACAAGGTCTTAAAAACAAACAAAAAACCACAAGGACACAGGAAGCTTTCGGGCGAGACGGGGAAAAGTCGATACGGGACGGAGGCTACATGCTAACGTGCTAAGTGCGCTGGTTTAATGCATTATTCAGGCCGGCGGAGCGTCTCTTTGCAAATGCTAATCGGAGCTGCTCTTTTTCAAAAGGGAGCGAACCGTGTCCAAGCGATTACAACCGAGCTACAAAAGTGAAGCATTAGCGGCGCATTAGCCAAACATATGCTAAACCCAGGGCTAACAGAGACGGGCCCGTTTCTATTGAGCTGTAACGCGGCTGAAATATGCTAACGGGAAGAGCGCTAATGCTAATGCTAATGGATTACATTAAGAGGAACAAGAGGATATTAGCATAAAAACATGGCACTGGGGCTCACTGTGTAGTAATAATAAGTAAGTAAATAAGTAATAATGATGATAATAAAAGTAATAAAGATCAAAGTAATACAATAAAGTAATTAAAAAAGTTTAAAAATTACGTAATAAAGTAATGAAAATAATATTCTAAATAATAAAATTAATAAGTAAGTAATTTAATAAGTCATAAAAGTAATGAAGTAAAAAAAAGTAATAAAATTATAAATAAAATAAGTAATAAAATAATAATAAAAAAAGTAATACAATAATAAAATTTAAATAATAGAGTAAAAAACAATAGTAATTTACACCACGGGGTCTGGAGTGAATGAAGAATGAACTGTAAAGAGCTTTGGGTGTCATGAAAGGTGATATAATATAAGGTGATATAAAAATGCAATGATTAATTAATAATTAATTAAGTGTGTTTATACATTTTTTTTTCCATTTTTGAAAATGATTTTTGGGTAATAAATACAATAAAAGACATAATACTTAAATTTCAGGGAATAGACTCAATACAGATTCTGAGACCACAATAAAACACACAGTTTCTTTAGACAACAGAATGTGATTTTCAGTATTAAATCGCAGTATTTTCGTTTCTATTCCCAGGTGGTTTTGATCCCTCAGTGCTCCAGGTATAAATAAATAAATAAACTGGATAAAAGAAGTGTTCTAAGTGAGTGTGACATCACCTACAGCGTCAGCGTCGCTCAAATGAGGCTCTATGTTATGAATAGGATTATTTTGACAGACAAAATAGTGAAAAAAAAAATTCAGAATCCTGCAGAGCGGATTAATACGAACACTTTAAAACCAACATAACGAGGCCACAGCAGCAGGTACAGAGAGAGGAGCCACGAGATCCCAGTGTGAGACGACGGGAGCCCGGGTCAGAAGGAGCCGGAAGAGCCTCCCGGAGCACTTCCTGTTTGGCACGCGGCGGCTAACGCTTTAGCTCTGTCCATTCATATATATATACAGACTATGGTTCCACGCTAGTCAGACTGCGGCGCCAAAAAAACGTCTGCTGTGGTCTGCGAGAGGCCTCGTTTTCCCGATCGCGAGAGAGTCTTTAGTGTATTTGTTATAACACAGTTTCAGTTTATTTGCTGTTTGCTGTATAAAAAAACACACTGGAATAAAAGGTGCGAGCGACATTCATCCATCCACACAACACATGAGCATGAAAACCCGGTCCAAAACGAAGGATCTGCTTATTGACTTTGGGAAAAGTGCTCCTCAGAATGATGTAACGTACATAAAGGGGCAGTCAGCCGAGTGCGTCGACTCTTATAAGGATCTTGGAAAACTCACTGATTCTGAATTGAGCTTTGATGATAATTGTACTGCTGTGCGTAAAAGAGGCACCGACGCCTTCATCGTCTGAGGAAATTGTCCTTCTGCCGCGTAGATAGAACCAGGACGACGCTGTTCTGTAAGACGTTTATGGAATCAGTTTGAACTTTTTCACTGGTCTCATGGTTTGGTTTAGCGTCTCTGCTAAAAACAAGAACTCCCTGAGTCAGTTGGTTAAACGGGCGAGTTTAAGGCGATGGTCCATCCTCAGAACAGCCTGGACTCACTGTACTCAGGACAGTCACAGCCGATGTCCCAGAATATTCTTCATGATGCGCAACATCCTCTAAATTCAGAGTTTCAGCTACTTCCCTCTGGTCAGAGGTTTTCAGTTCCAAGATCGAGAACAAATCGCTTTAAAATGAGTTTCGTTCCAGCTGCTGTTGTATTTATGAATAAATTGTAATTTATTTATTTATTTATCATGTTTTTGATATAGTCCATATGTATTGCGATTTTTAGCTCGGTCAGATGAATTCTTTTATTTATGGAACCACTCTGCACTGGAGAACTGCAACACTTTATTTATATTTATATTTGTGTTTTTATTGGTGTTTATTGCGCAGAATGTGGATGAATGAAATGTGGGACCAGCCTCTCAAATCTGCAAAACAAGTTTACCTACGGGTACAAATAAAGCCTAACCTAACCTAACCTAACCTAACCTAAGCTAAAATAACCTAAGCTAACCTAACCTAAGCTAAGTAACCTAAGCTAACCTAAGATAACCTAACCTAAGCTAACCTAAGCTAACCTAACCTAACCTAACCTAACCTAACCTAAGCTAACCTAAGCTAACCTAAGTAACCTAACCTAAGCTAACCTAAGCTAACCTAAGATAACCTAACCTAAGCTAACCTAAGCTAACCTAAGCTAACCTAACCTAACCTAACCTAAGATAACCTAAGCTAACCTAAGCTAACCTAACCTAAGATAACCTAACCTAACCTAACCTAACCTAACCTAACCTAAGCTAACCTAACCTAACCTAACCTAACCTAACCTAACCTAACCTAACCTAACCTAACCTAAGCTAACCTAACTTAACTTAACCTAACCTAACCTAACCACATCAGCGGCGTATTTACACTGCGCTAACGACACGCCGCAGATTTCTTGTTCCGGTGTTTGTGGCTCTCGGGTTTCTCTCTTTCTTCTGCTTCTTCTGAATAAAAACGCTGCTTCGTCACTGGAGCGTCGTCCCCGATCGGTTGACGCGTCCAGGACCGAAGACGCAAACCGCAAAAACGCAGGGCTCTGCACGTGACGGGGTTCCTGCGGGTTTCTGCGAGTTAAATTCAAGTCTTAAGACCTACTTCACGGACTATTTCACAGACCGGCCGGCAAAGAGAAACAAAATTCTTGGATTTGTGTTCATTTATTTCTCAGACAAACGAACGTGGAGGAGTAAAGAGACTGTTCCCCATAACTAAAGCGTGAAATGTGTCGCTCGGTGACAAAACCGACGTTAAAAAACAGCATTAACGGCTTTAATCTCCGTGTTCTGCTGAGATTGTGTCTGATTTTACTCCTCTGCTCAGCTTGTTTCTCGTGGTTCTGTACATCTTCAGTAATGTGTTCAGAGCATTTTGATGGAGACTGCATTGCCGCTGTTTATTTAGGCGACGTTATTTAACCAAATAATGGAGTTTGACAAGTTAAACTTTTGAGGAGAAATGTGATACGGAGAAGTTATGTGCTGCACAAATTTTAAGACCCAGTTATAAAAATCCAAGACTTTTTCCAAGTCTTTTTAAGGTATTATTTCCAAATTCATAAAGTCAGTGCTTTTAAGACTTTTGAAGACCCTGTAGGAACCCTGTGAAGTGCGGATTTTCTCTTTTGAAAGCCAGCGGGCAAAGTTTGCACATAAATCTGAGGTTGTTCCCTTGTCCTGGAGCTCTTTTAAATGTTTATATGATGAATCTTGTTGCTGCTTTTCTGTTTTGTCTTGTTTCGATGACACATGCGGCGATGCGACGCCGGTGGCTCCTGCTGCTGCCAGGAATGTTTTTCTGCTAAATATTAACGCCTCTTTGCGGTGCGTTTTGCCGGGTTTTCTCCTGGAACACTACAGAAATCTGGCACCGTATTGAACGAAGCTAAACAGAAGCTCATGCCGTTCACAGACACCAGAATGAACGTGAATGAATACAGCGTGTTCAGTTCAAATCCGCCCAAAATATGGATATGTACAACACTGATAGTAGTAGTAGTAGTAGTAGTCGTGTCTATATTCATAAATTCAGTGCTTTTATGACTTTTTAAGACCCTGTAGGAGCCCTGACGTAAACTGGACACAGCTTTACACTTCAGATCATTCGGGAAAGGTTCACTTTTTGTATTTTAGCATCGACAGCTGCTCGAATCTGGTTTCGACGCCCGTTTTCGTATCGATTCGTATCCGATTTCCAGTTTTGTCGGAAGCCGCATATACAATATGTCAAGAGTAAAACCTCAAAAACTACTGGCAAACTTTAAAAAATAAATGAATTACAAAATAATAAACAAAAAAGGGTCGTGCGGATTATTAATAAAGCTGGATTCCGCGATTCAACCGACGAACTTTACGTCAAATCTAATATATTGAAATCCGCAGACAGAGTTAAAAGTCTAAAATGATGGAAATTCTGTATCGCGCTGTGAATAATAATAATAATGATCTTCCTGACGTAAACCGGACGCAGCTTTACACTTCAGATCATTCGGGAAACGTTCACTTTTCGCCTTTTAGCACCGACACCTGCTCGAATCTGGTTTCGACGCCCGTTTTCGTATCGATCCGCGTCTGATTTCCGGCCGTTTTTGACAGTGCACGTCGCGAATAGAAAAGGTTAAAGCGGAGATACGTTTTTTGGGGGTTTTTTTTCCCCCCCTCGAGTTTTGGGAAACCCCTTAAGCCTGATTTGGGGGCCCCCCTCTCTCCGCGAGGCCCGGAGCATTGATTAAAATAACCAGCTCAAGATGCGACGGTGGCCTGTAGCAGCGAAACGCCAGGCCTAATCACGGCCAATCAGCCTCCGCCGTTCCCTTTACCGCTCCGTTTCGGGGGCCGGGGAAACGCAATCAGAAGTGAAAACGGCGGGGAAAGAGGAGACGGAGCGGCGGAGACGTTTGATTCCGAGGGTTAAAGTTGCACCCGGAATGTGTCGCCTGTCAAACACGAGGCGGCGCAGTCAGGACGGAGGCGTGCGATGTTTAAATGGAAGACGGCGGAGCGTGGAAATCTCAACGCGACGTGACGGCGGATTGGATTTTTTTGGGGGGGAAAAGAAAGGAAATTCAACAAGGAGAGGAGGGAGGGGGGGAAAAACAGAGTTATTTTGGCCGGATTAAAGGGGCTGTGTTATGAAAAATGTTTAACCTGGTGATAAGAGGACGTTTTTGACGACTTTTGACGGTAATAAATATAAAGTTTGCCATAAATTGTCTCGTGAGAAGAGTTTGTAGCACAAAAGGAGGGAGTGTCCAAAAAAAGAGGGATGGATTTGAGTGGTTGTTTTAGGAAATGTTTCAAAATAAGGTTCTTGGCTGATTAACGCTGGTGCTGAGGGTAGAAAATGGAAAGGAGAGGAAAAGAGGGAGGGAAAGAGAGAAAGAAAAATGAGACAGAAAGAGAGGAGGAAAGAGAAAAAGGAAAGAGAGCGTGCAAGAGAAAAAAGAGAGACAGAAAGAGAAAGGAGGAAAGAAAGGAGAAAGAAAAATGAAGGAGTGCAAGAAAAAGAGACAGATAGAGAAAAAAGAGAGAGCGTGTAAGAGAAAGAGACAGAGAAGGAGAGGAAGAGAAAAAAAGACAGCGAAAGAGAAAAAAGAAAGAGCATGAGAGAAAAACGAGAGAGAGAAAGAGAAAGAAAGAAAAGTGTGAGAGAAAGACACAGAGGAAAAAGAGTGTAAGAGAGAGACAGAGAAAGAGAGAGGGGGAAAAAGAAAAGAGAGCGTGCAAGAGAAAGAGACAAAGAGAAAAAAGAGAGACAGAAAGAGAAAGGAGGAAAGAGAGACAGAAAAGAGAAAGAGTATGCAAGAAAAAAGATACGGAAAGAGAAAAAAGAGAGAGCATGCAAGAGAAAGAGACAGAGAAGGAGAGAAAGAGAAAAAAGAGCACGAGAGAGAGACAAAGAAAAAAGAGAGAGCATGCGAGAAATACAGACAGAGAGAAAAGAGAGCGTTTGAGAGAAAGAGAGAGCGCGAGAGAAAAAAGAAAGAGCATGAGAGAAAAAAGAGCGTGAGAGAGAAAGAGAGAGAAAGAGAAAGAAAAGAGTGTGAGAGAAAGACACAGAGAAAAAAAGTGTAAGAGAGAAAAGAGACGGGGAGCAAGAGAGAAAGAGACAGAAACACGAGAGCGTGTGAGAAAAAGAGAGAGAAAGAGAAAAAAAGAGAGAAAGGCCTTAAAAGTGTGTATAGTCTGTGCGGCGCTGAATAATTCACTAAGTAACATTTTAAAGATTCCCTAAAATATAAAATCCACAATAAATCCAGTCATAAATAAATAAATAAAAACAACCTTTTTAACCTGGTCTTTTCACAATTAAAAAATATTGTACAGAAATTGTCAATTGCCACGGCAACGGTGCTAATTTCCTACTTCTGCATCATCCTAAAACATTCAGCCCATTCATTCAGTAAAAACAAATACAGAAATAAATAAACACACATTTTTTCAGGATTTTTTTTTTTTTTTTTTACATCAAAAATATGTGAAGAGTTTGTTTTTAAATGGATAAAAAATGTCCCTGAATCAGATTTTACGTATTGAAAATGTCTTTTCCTCATGATTTTATATTTTATGTGTCAATGCCTCTTGGCCAAGTCTCCCTCGAAAAACAGATTTTATCTCAGGGAACTTCCTGGTAAAATAAATGTTAAATAAAAAAAAAATAAATCACCTTTAAATTTAGAATTTAGCATCGCAACTCATAAAAAATAAATAAATAATAACAATAACAAATATTTAACCAAAAAAAATATTACTAACCAAAAATTATAGTGCACTTTTTATACATTAAATTTAATTTTTTTATTTATTTATTTATTTATTTTAATTTGTGAATTTCAATTTTCTTTACTTTTATTTTTTGTCTTCTATTACATTTAGCATCACAACTGACAAAAAAAATTGCCAAAAAAATTATTAACCAAAAAATATAGTGCCCTTTTTTACATTTTATTTCTTCTTCTTCTTCTTCTTCTTCTTATTATTATTATTATTATTATTATTATTATTATTAATTAATTAATTTATTTAAGTTTGTGAATTTCAATTTTCTTTTCTTTTTATTTTATTTAATTTCTTTATTATTTTTATAATACAGTACAGACATGTCGTATATCCTGTATTCATAGAGCCCTGCAGGTTTTTTTTTCATATAATTAAAATAATGTAATATGATTTTTTTTTTAAGTTTGCACATTTCAGTTTAATTTTAGACTCTTGTAATAATTTTCTAACACAGTGCAGACATGGTGCAGCCTATACATACAAACACATGTAATCAGAAAGATATTTTTTCATTTCATTAAAATAATCTGATTTTTTTTTTTTTTTTTTAAGTTTGCGCATTTAAATTTTCTCCTCGTCTCTCGTGTTAATTTTCGCCCCGTGTTCGTTTTTCGGCTTCTGTTGGGGAACGACATTGTTAAACGTGGATTAAAAAGACGGTAAATATTAGGACAGGCCTAAACTTGAGCCCGAGCGGCAGACGTCAGGGTAACTTCCACAAAGGAAACACAAAGGCACGGCAACAGTAACTACAGGCGCCCACAGCCCCAACATCCCCGACTGTGGCTTTAATACAAACGTCCTTTCAGAACACCCACAAAAGCTTCGGGAAAAACGCCATTGAAATCCTGTTCCGAGGAAGAAATTCCAGGTTCAAGTGCAGGGAGGGCAGAAAGGGGCTTAATGGGTGATTGACGGGGGGAACGGGGAGAATAGGAGCGGAGGAGAGGAAATGGGACATAAAAGGGTTTAAGATGGAGGGAGGAGGAGGAGGAGGAAAGATTATTTGGGAGGAATTCAAGTGTTTTGGGTCCAATCATTTAGATCGTTAGCAGGAAGTAAGTGGGGTTTGGACGGAGCTAAAAGGCCCCGAGACGAGAGGAGAGAGGGAACAACGCAGCCTGACCTTCGCCGAAAAGAGAGAGGGAGGGAGAGGGAGGGAGGAGGGAGAGAAAGAGAGAAGGGGGGGGGGGGGGGGGGGTGATATCACTAACTAGGAAAGAGAGAGGGAAAGAGAGGAAAGGTATGAATAAAATGTCTAAAAGGCCGAACTTCAGGACAAAGAGAGGGAACAACGCAGCCTGACCTTCGCCGAAAAGAGAGAGGGAGAGAGGGAGGGAGGAGGGAGAGAGAGGTGCAGAGAGAGGAGGAAGAGAGAGAGGTGCAGAGAGAAGAGGAGGAGAGAGAGAGGGGGAGGGAGAGAGAGGAAGATAAGGGAGAGAAAGGGGGGGAGGATGAAGAGAGAGAGAGAGGGGGGAAGAGAGAAAGAGAGGAGGAGGAAGAGAGAGGTGCATAGAGAGGAGGAAGAGAGAGAGGAGGGAGAGAGAGGTGCAAAGAGAAGAGGAGGAGAGAGAGAGGGGGAGGGAGAGAGAGAGGTGCAGAGAGAAGAGGAGGAGAGAGAGAGGGGAAGGAAGAGAGAAAGAGAGGAGGAGGGAGAGAGAGGTGCAGAGAGAAGAGGAAGAGAGAGAGGTGCAGAGAGAGGAGGAAGAGAGAGAGGAGGGAGAGAGAGGTGCAGAGAGAAGAGGAAGAGAGAGAGGTGCAGAGAGAGGAGGAAGAGAGAGAGGAGGGAGAGAGAGGTGCAGAGAGAAGAGGAGGAGAGAGAGGGGGAAGAGAGGGAAAGGGAGAGAGGAGGAAGAAGAGAGAGAGGAGGAAGAGAAAGAGAGGGACAGAGACAGGAAGAAGAGAGAGACAGAAGGAGAATGAGAGAGAGGGGGACAGAGAGGACGCACAGAGAGAAACAGAGAGAGGGGGATGCTTTCACTAATATGTTTAATAGTCCCTAATCTGTACCAAAGCAGAGAGAGAGAGAGAGAGAGAGAGAGAGAGAGAGGAGGGAGAGAGAGGTGCAGAGAGAAGAGGAGGAGAGAGAGAGGGGGGAGGGAGAGAGAGAGAGGGGGAAGAGAGGGAAAGGGAGAGAGGAGGAAGAGAGAGAAAGAGGAGGAAGAGAAAGCGAGAGGAGGAAGAGAGAGAAGCGGAAGAGAGAGAAAGGGAGAAAGAGGAGGAAGAAGAGAAAGAGAGGGACAGAGGAGGGACAGGAAGAAGCGAGAGACAGAAGGAGAAAGAGAGAAAGGGAGAGAGGGGGACAGAGAGGACGAAGAGAGAGAAACAGAGAGAGGGGGATGCTTTCACTAACATGTTTAATAGTCCCTAATCTGTACCAAAGCAGAGAGAGAGAGAGAGAGAGAGAGAGAGAGAGAGATATTTGATTTGGAAAAGGGGGAGAGAGACAGAGAGAGGGAAAGAGAGGAACTAAAACGTCTAAAAGAATCAACTTTGGAGCTAAGCGAGGGAACAACGCAACCTGACCTTCACCAAAAAGAGAGATGGAGAGAGAAAGGGGAAAAGAGAAAAGAGAGAGAGAGAGGAGGAAGAGAGACAGGGACAGAGAGAGGAGGAAAAGAGAGGAAGGGAGATCACATCACTAAAAGGCCCAAGTTTGGACCCAAGCAAGGAGAGGAAGAGAGAGAGGCAGCTAAGGAGGAGAGGGAAAAAGAGATTTGATTTGGAAAGAAGGGGAGAAAGACAGAGAGAGAGAAGGAGAGAGAGGGAAGAGAAAGAAGGAGAGAGAGAGAGAGAGAGAGCGAGACAGAAGAAAGGTGTTACCTAAAATGTCTAAAAGGCCCAACGTCAGGACAGAGCGAGGGAACAACACCACCTGACCTTCACCGAAAAAAGAGAGAGAGAGAGAGGGAGGGAGACAGAACGAGTGCAAGAGAGAGGGAAAGAAAAAGAGTGAGGGAGACCTGGAAGAAGGAGAGAGACGGAGAGAGAGAAAGAGGAAAAGTCTCACTAAAGGGCCTCAATCCGGACCTGCAGGTGGGCCAACAATGCAACCTGACCTTTAGTGAAAAAAGAGAGGGAGAGGAGGGAGGGAGAGAGAAAGAGAAAGGAGGAAGAGAAAGAGAGGAGGGAGAGGGAGAGGGAGAGAGAGAACTGAGAGAGTGGGAGATGAGGAAAGAGAGGGAGAGGAAGTTATTACCAAAATGTCTAAAAGGCCTGACTTTAGAGCTACTAAGTGAGGGAACAATCCAACCTGACCTTCCCTGAAAAGAAAGAGAGAAAGAGAAAAGGAGAGAGAGAGAAAGAGGGAATCCAGATGGAGGGATAACGGAAAAATAAACACAGAGGGTGAGGACGTTATAACCAAAATGTCCAAATCCAAAAGGCCCAATACAGGGACGAAGCCAAAAGAAAGTCACAGTGAAACTTATGATGAAAGTGTAGAGTTAAAGAGAGAAAAAGAGAGAGAAAGAGAGGGAGGAAGGAGAGGAGGAGAAAAAAGTAGAGAAACAGGGAGGAAGCTATTAAGTCTTTTAAGGGCAGTCATTTAAGAGAATGAAAGTAGGAAAAGGAGAGAGAGAGAAAGAGGAAAATTTTGAGGAGAGGAAAAGGAATAGCGAGACAAAGAGAGGGAGAGAGAGACAAGGAAAGACAGAGAGACAGGAAGAGGGAGAGGGGGAGAGAGAGTTATTACTAATATATGAGAGAGAGAAGAGAGAGAGAGAGAAAAAGCTATTATTAAAATGTCAAAGAGAGGGAAAGGAATACAGAGAGAACGAGAAAGAAACAGAGAGAGAAAAAGAGAGGGAGAAAGATAGAGATATGAAGGGAAAGAATGATAAGAAATAAGGGGAGAGAGAGTTATTACTAAACAATGAGAGAGAGAAAGCTATTACTAAAATTTTGAAGGGAGGGAAAGGGATAGAGAGAGAAAAGAGAGGGAGAGAGAGAAAGAAAGAAAGAGAGAGAGAGAAAAAAGAAGCTATTACTAAAATGTGAAGACAGAGAAAGGAATAGAGATAAAGAAAGAAAGAAAGAGACAGAGAGGGAGATGGAGGTTAAAGGAATAGAGACAAAGAGAAAGAGAGAGACAGAATAAAAGAATGAAAGACAGAAAGAGAGAGACAGAGTGATAGCACAAGACAGAGTTATTAGAAAGAGGGAGAGAGAGAGTTATTACTAAAGAATCAGAGAAAGAGAAAGAGAGAGAAACCTATTACTAAAATGTGAAGAGAGAGAAAGGAATAGAGAGACAGAAAGACAGAGAAAGAAAGAAAGAAAGAGAGAGACAGAGAGGGAGATGGGGGTTAAAGGAATAGAGACAAAGAGAAGGAGAGAGACAAAAAGAAAGAAAAAGAGAGAGAGACAGAGTAATGGCAAGAAATAGAGTTATTAGAATGAGGGAGAGCGAGAGAGTTATTACTAAAGAATCAGGGAATAAGAGAGAGAAACCTATTACTAAGATTACGAGTGGAGAGAAACAGAGAGCGACAGAGAGCGGCGGAGAGAAAGAAAGAAAGAGAGCAAAAGAAAGATGAAAAGAGAGAGTTATTAGTAAAATGCCCCGGGCCCTTTGTGTGTGAAGAGCAGGAGGCAGAGCCGAGGTCGAATGGAGGCGAAGAGACAAAAGAACGGCCACTTTTAATCCGGTCCGGGTCCGAGTCCCGAGCTCCGTCCTTGGCCCCGGTTTAAGAGAATAAACATTATTACTCTGGAGGGGCGAATGTGAATAGGCCCCTGGGTTCGGCCTATCGCAGCTCTGCGCCGCGGGGCCTCGTGTTTAAGGCCGCGGCTCCACTAGAGGAACTGGAAACACCCGGATCGCCCCCACTGCTCCAGAGGATAATTAGTTTAATACACGGCTCAGGGTTCGATATTACCGGGATGTGACGATACGTGCGGCGATCGATATGTTTCCATGGATCGATAAAGAAGCTGGACAGAGAAGTGGTGCTGAAAGCAGAGCCTTAACACACACATATACACACTCTTCACATACACACTGCCTCTCAGCCTCTTTCTGGACAATAAAACTATGATATACACAGGACAAAAATAAAAAAATAAGAAAAAAATACCAATCTTGAGGTAAAAATGCCCCATTTGCCCTGTGGAACGCTCGGCCTCCTCACATCTAAACAGCTCCCACTGTGGAGTGTTTTAAGTCTCGTCTTAATATATATACACAGGTATATAGTCACAAATATGTCAATGATGTAAATAATTTCCCAGAGAGAGCTATTTTATCTTTTATCTTATTGTATTTAGCTTATTTTGTAACTTGTTCGATGTACATGCTCTTGGTCGGTTGCATCTGTAACAAAGAAAATTTCCCCTCGGGGATGAATAAAAGTAATTCTGATTCTGATTCTGATTCTGATTCTGAAGACCCACTTTTATTCTCTGGTTTTTAGTCCCGCGTGAGTCGTGTGGTTCTCTGTGTCTTTATTTTACTCATTTTATTTGATTTTCCTGGTTTTATTGTGTTTGGGACGAGTGAGTCTTACACAGGACCTCATGTATATTGTGTTGTTCTCTGAAGTTTTCTGTCTGTGCAGCACTTTGGAAACTGTGTTTATGAAATGTGCTAAATAAATAAAGTGGATTTGGATTTTAAGTGAAATTTTCTGCCAGTGCAGTAAGAAATTTTCACTTACCAAGTTTTCTTAAAACAAGACGAAATACGAATCTTGTTCTAAGCAGAAAACACGAGTTTCAAGTATTTATGGCAAGATTTTTCACCTTATTGGTTTGAGAAGGAAGTTAAAGAGGCTTAACCTGGACTGAGTTAATATAAAAAGTGCTTAGAATAAGTTGTAATATGTAGATAAGATAAATCAGGATGGAATATCTGGAAACAAGTAAAAAAAAACTCATCTTATTAAGTAAAAGAAATCTGTAAATTGATCTTTTAAGATGAATCTGCTTAATTCAAGTCAGTTTAACTATGCTAGAAAATCCTTTCGTGTATTTCAAAGAAAAGTCTCAGAGCGTTTTCTGAGGAAACAGTATGAGACAGAGTCTGGGAAAATGATGGCGGATATTGCGTTGTGCATATACGAGCAAATTTGATTAAAACTAATGTGAAGCCATATATATATATACAGCTCCGGAAAAGAATAAGAGACATCACAAAATGACCAGTTTCTCTGATTTTACTAGTTATTGTTTGAGTAAAATGAACATTCTGGTTTTATTCTATAAACTGCTGACGACATTTGTCCCAAGAACACGAGAAACTAGAGAAATACCAGGGGCTGAAGGCAGAGCTGGAGAAGCCTGGAGGGTGAAGGCATCGGTGGAGCCTGTGGTGATCGGACACTCGGGGCCGTGACCCCCAAACTGGAGGAGGTCACAGCAGATCCAGGAAGGACAACAGAGACATCTGAGTCCAGGAAAGTGCAGAACTGGGAACAGCAAAGATACTGAAGAACTCTGAAGCTCCAGGCCTCTGGTAGAACCCGAGCTGCACTGGAGCCTTGAGCACCCGAGCAACAGAGGCCCAGATCTACCACACCACACAAGACCCAAGGTGTAGGTTGTGCAAAGAGGCTCCTGAGACAGTCCAGCACATAACTGCAGGTGTAAGATGCTGCATAACCAAGTGGCAGAAACATCTGTGCAGAGGACGGGCTGGAAACCCCAGGATCAAGGTGGGAAACGCCTCCAAAGGTTGTGGAGAATGAGCCAAGATCCTGTGGGACTTCCAGATACAGACTGACAGAACAGTGATGAACCAACCAGACATCGTGGTTCTGGATAAGTGAGAGAACAAAGCCGTGGTGGTGGACATCGCAATACCGAGCGATGGCAACGTCAGGAAAAAGGAACACGAGAAACTGGAGAAATACCAGGGGCTGAAGGCAGAGCTGGAGAAGCCTGGAGGGTGAAGGCATCGGTGGAGCCTGTGGTGATCGGACACTCGGGGCCGTGACCCCCAAACTGGAGGAGGTCACAGCAGATCCAGGAAGGACAACGGAGACATCAGAGCCCAGGAAAGTGCAGAACAGGAACAGCAAAGATACTGAAGAACTCTGAAGCTCCAGAACTCTGGTAGAACCCGAGCTGATGAGGGTGAGAGACCAACCACCGAGGAAGGTGAGGAACACTTGATTATTATGATTATGATTATTATATATATATATATAAGACTAAACCCAGCACTAAACCAGGACTAATTTTCTAGTTTTCAAGTATAGTGCAGTGGTCTCTTCTTCTAAATAATTTTATTTTTGACAGTTGAAATGAATCCTCCAGTCCCAGACGGTGATGACACGGGTTCGGCCCCCACACCACCCCTCAGTGACCCCTGCGTGACCCCTCAGTGACCCCTGCGTGACCCCTGCGTGACCCCGGCAGGAGAGGGTCACTGTCACGTCCCTGTCAGCCTCAAAACGGACGCCCCAAAGTATCAGAGGGACCAGACACCGATGACAGCAGGAATGTGAGGACAGGCATGTTCAGGGAGAAAGGGATACTGACGGAGAGAGGGAGGAGAGGGAGGAGAGAGGAGAGAGGGAGGAGAGAGGAGAGAGGGAGGAAAGAGGAGAGAGGAGAGAGGAGAGAGGAGAGAGGAGAGAGGAGAGAGGGAGGACAGGCATGTTCCAGGAGAATGGGATACTGACGGAGAGAGGGAGAGAGGAGGAGAGAGGGAGAGAGGAGGAGAGAGGGAGGACAGGCATGTTCCAGGAGAATGGGATACTGACGGAGAGAGGGAGAGAGGAGGAGAGAGGGAGAGAGGAGGAGAGAGGGAGGACAGGCATGCACAAGGACAATGGTATACTGGGAGAAGAGAGAGGGAGGAGAGGAGGAAAGGAGGAGAGGAGGAGAGGAGGAGAGGAGAGGAGAGAGGAAGGAGAGGATGAAGGGAGGAGAGAGGAGGAGAGGAGAGGAGGAGAGAGGAAGGAGAGGATGAAGGAAGGAGGAGAGAGGAGGAGAGGAGAGAGGGAGGAGAGGCATACAATGAGTCTATGTTATACTGAAGGAGAAGGAGAGCGAGGGAGAAAGGGGGAGAGAGGAAGAGGAGAAGAGGCAGACAAGTCAGTGTTATGCTGAAGGGAGAGAGAGGGGGAGAGGGAAGGAGAAGAAAGAGGGAGAGGAGGGGAGAAAGAGAGAGAAAGAGCGAGAGAGAGGACAGGCATGCACCAAGTCTGTGTTACACTGAAGGGAGAGAGGGAAGAAAAGAGGGAGGAGAGGAGGGGTTATACTGAAGGGAGAGAGGGGGAGAGAGAAGGGAGAGGAAAGAGGGAGGAGAAGAGAGGAAAGGAGAACAGGCACCAAGTCTGTCATAATGAAGGGAGAGAGGGAAGAGAGGGGGGGAGAGAAGGGAGAGGAGAAGAGTGGGAGAGAGGGTGGAGGAGAGGAAAGACAGGCATGCACCAAGTCTATGTAAACTGAAGGGAGAGGGAGGGGAGAAAGGAAGGAGAGAGGAGAGAGGGAGGGAGGAGAGAAGAGAAAGGGAGAAAGAGAAAGAGGAGAAGCTGGAGAGAGGGAAGGAGAGGACTGAGGGAGGAGAGGAGGAGAGAAAGAGCGAGAGAGAGGATGGAAGAGGAGAAGACAGACTGAGAGGAGAGGGGGAGGACAGAGGGAGAGGAGAGGGGGACAGAGAAAGAGAGGGAGAAGCATGCACCAGGTCTACGTTATACCGCAGGGAGAGGGGGATGAGAGGGGGAAAAGTGAAAGAGAGACGTCCCGCAGACTGACAGGGACAGAAGGACAAAGACAACTGAAGATTTAGCACCAACACGAACACGACACACAACACTTTAAACAAGTCGTCTGTCACGGGGGCCTCAGCACGGCTCATCTGCCACATAAACACGTCTGAAACGAGTCTGCGCCTTCTGAAAAATGTAAAAACAATCGTAAAAAATAATAAAACACAAACACGGAAGCAAGTTTGAGCTCTCGGTTTATAAAAATGTAATAAAAAAATGTAAAATGGGCTCCTGTTTGGGCCTTCGGTCATGTTTAAAGACAGTAGGTCGGCCCAGTGGCATTTTTGCAGGACATTCTAGCATGTAAACAAAGGAAAAAAACTACCGCTGTTAGCCTGTAGCGGTAATTATTTGCATAAATGCGGATCATTCACACCTCTGTTCACAGCTCATTTACATATCATAGCTGTTTATGTGTGGTATTGCGGAGAAATAACCAAAAGTAGCTCCTAAACGACACATTTCCAACCCTCACACAGGCTCCTCTCACATCACAAGTCTGCACTAATAAACTAATCCGTCCTTTTTAATCCTGACTCAAAACGATTGGGCGTAAAAATAATATAATCCAGCGCGTCTATGGGACAGAGGACACAAACGCAGAAGTTTTGTTGGTCGACTAAAACCGCACTGAAGTTCACTTTTATTTATAGTCAGTAGCTTAGATCAGGCACATAAGACACTTAAAGCGGTGCCTCGGTGTTGTGCACTGGTGTAAACGAGCAGCACGTGACTCTGGGGGTGCGTTCAGGGGCAGTACGGTGTCACCGACAGGGCCCCGACCGATATGGATTTTGTTGCGGCCGATATGAAACCGATAAAATGGGAGTTGGAGCTGCCGATATAATCACTGATGTATAAAAATTCACTGTAAATCTTCAGTTGTTTGTAAAACTTAGGTTTGGCTCTATTAGATTTTCAGTCGGGTTTGTTTAGGCGACATTTATTGTTCTTCTGCCTCTTTACATCATATTTAAAGACAGTCATCGGCCTAATGGTGTTTTTGTATGATATTCTAGCCAGTAAAGAAAGTGCTGTAAGTAAACTACCGCTATTAGCCTTTAGCGGTAAATGCGTGTGCGCCGTGGTAATCCTGATCTACTAAATGCCAATAATTCACACTTCTATTCACAGCTCACTTCCATATCAGTGCGAGTCCAGTAACATATATACGGCCACTACAGTCACTCTACAGTCGCTAACAGAAGAGAAAACAGCCTGTTTACGTGTGCGAGCTACAGCAGCTAATCGCTAACCAACGAGAAAGAACCAAAACGAGCTTCAAAACCGACACATTTCAGCACTGACTCAAAACAATTGTGCGTAAAAAAGAAGAGAATCTCAGCGTTCACGTGGGTCTGAGTCTGTGACGTCGTACAAAGGCACATGGAGGTGTGTTTGAGGTGCGTTTGTACGACGCCACAGACTCAAATCAAATGACTCCTCTGATAAATCCTGATGCGGAGTCACTTATTAGGACATTTATCTGACTGCAAATTGGATTAAATGGACATAATATCGAGAGTCTGAGCTTTATAATGAGGTATAACCTGCGTACATGGACCATCAGCTCATATCAGCAAGATTTAGGCCGATATCCTCGAATCAATACCTTTTAATATGGATTAGATCTGATACTTTTGACGGCCGTACCCCATTAAACAAAGCCAGTGCTCCCTGTGGCCCTGTGAAGTTGGGTTTAGATGGAAGTCGTGTATTAAACGGCGTCTCTGGGTCCCTGTCTGGGACGGGGCTGAGAGTGGCACTTGTCGTGTTGTGATTTCCATAGACGGCGCTGAAGCAGACAGACAAACAAATCAAATACAAATAAAGACGAAGGACGGAGGAGGAGGAGAAGGAGGGAGAGAACGTGGGAGGGAGTCTATTTTTACACTGCAAAAAGGTCTAATTAAAAACACGTAGAAATGTAAGTTTCTGCTCTGTGTTGGGCAGAGAAGAGGTCCTGGTTACTTCATGTTTTTGTAGAACACGACGTCAGGTTTAAAAATGAACTAAACCAGGACTAAACCAGGTCTGAACTAGAACTAAAGCAGGACTAAACCAGGGCCAATACCAGGTTAAAACCTTATTAAAACAGACCTAAAGCAGGACTAAAGCAGGACTAAAGTAGAACTAGACCAGGACTACACCAGGACTACACCAAGACCAAACCAGGACTAAACCAGGGTCAATACCAAGTTAAAACAATATTAAAACAGATCTAAAACAGGACTAAACAAGGACTAAACCAGGACTAAACCAGGTCTAAACTAGGACTAAACCAGATCTAAACCAGGACTAAAGCAGGACTAAACCAGGGCCAATACCAGGTTAAAAAAAGTATTAAAACAGATTCAAAACAGGAGCAAACAAGGACTAAACCAGGACTAAACCAGGTCTAGACCAAGACTAAACCAGGACTAAACCAGGGCCAATACCAGGTTAAAAAACAGATCCAAAACAGGACTAAACAAGGACTAAAACAGGACTAAACAAGGACTAAACCAGGACTAAACCAGGACTAAACTAGGTCAAACCAGTATTAAAACAGGTCTACAGCAGGACTAAACCCGGACTAGACTAAAGTAGAACTAAACCAGGACTAAACCAGGACTAAACCCGGCTTAAGTCTTGTGTCCGAGGTCTGATTTGATTAATGTGAGGTACGTGACGCTCGGCCTGAGACACGACATCTCCAGGGAAAGAAGATCCATCAATGCAAATCTCCTGAGCTCCTCCTGAGTGCCTCGAATACGTCAGATGCCCCGCACGGCTCTCCTTTCCTCCCCCCTCTCCTCCTCCCTTCTTTTTTCTCTTTCTCCCCGTCTCACCTCCTCTTCTTTCATTCTCATTTCTCTTTTTTCTCCCCCATTTATCCCTCACCCTCCCGTATTCACACAATCTTCTGTCCCTTTCTCCCCTCTTCTTCTCCTTTCTTTACTCTCTCTCTTTTCCGTTCCTCAGCCTCTCCCACACTCTTCTCCTCTTCTATCTCTCCCCCTCTTTCTCCCCTTTGCTCCTTCTCCTTTCATCCTTCTTTCCTTCCTCACCCTCACCTTCATCTTACCCTTTTCTCCTCATCCTCTGTAATGTGGTCAGTTCTCTCCTCTCCCTTCTTCCCTCTCTCCTCTCTCCTTCATCCTTCTCTCCTCCCTTTCTCCTCTTTACTCCTCCTTCCATCCCTCTTTCCTCCCTCACCCTCACCTTCATCTTACCCTTTTTCTCCTTCTCTCTCCCCTCTCTTGTCCCACTCTCTTCACCCTCTGCAATACCTTCTCCTCTTCTCTCCCCCTTTCTTTCTTTCTTCTCTTTCTTTCGCTCTCTTCCTCCCCTCTCCCTCTCTCCTTCATCCTTCTCTCCTCCCTTTCTCCTCACCCATTCTCTCCTCTCTCTATTTCTCTCTCCTCTCTCCTTCATCGTTCTCTCCTCCCTTTCTCCTCTCTTCTCCTTTCCTCCCTCTTTCCTCCCTCAACCTCACCTTCATCTTACCCTTTTTCTCCTTCTCTCCCCCCTCTCTTCTCTCATTCCTCTCTCTTCACCCTCTGTAATACCTTTTCCTCCTCTCTCCCCCTCTTTCTTTCTCTCTCTTCCACCCCTCTCCCTCATCCCTCTCTCCTCCTCCTATGAAATCCATCCCATTCTCTCCTCTATCTCTGTCTCTGCCCGCTCTTTTCTCTCCTTC
>CM068357.1:5062163-5149663 GCA_034769755.1 Odontamblyopus lacepedii
AACCGGTGACCGTTTGACAGGTGGTTGACCAAATCACCGTTAACTGGTCAAAATTTTTTGAAATGGAACCTTATGTAATCGCGCTTGAGAACGGCTCGGGTCTACAGTCCGAGTGTGAGTGGCCCTAAATCAGAGGTGTCAAACATGCGGCTATTTACATTTTTCAGATTTTTTTGGGTAATTTTCTGCGCCGCTTAGCATAGCAGCATCTCCAGCCTGGCCGACTCCCACCAGAGCAGCACCAATGAAGACTCGCCTCTTTCCAAACGCTCTTAAAGGACGATCGTTTTGACTGTGACCGTGACGCCCTCATCAGTTTCCTGTTGGGAAACCTGTGTGCATGGTGTGTTTGCAACAAGCGGCAGTGCTCAAGGAATATAATCTTAAACGTCACTACGAGACACGGAATGGTGAAAAACACAATAGCTTGAACAGAGAATTGAGAAGACAGAAGATAAATTAGTGCTGGGACTGAAGAAACAGCCGTCTGATTGCTAGAATAATATTACAATATTTGGTAAAAGAAAGACTTCCTCAAATAAAGATTTCTGTAATAGATTTGTCTTTCTCTGCACAAATATTTGGTCTTATCGCTATTTTTTGGGTATATATGCCATGAGTTCTTTTGATTCGGCCCCTTTGGGATCAAAGCAGGTTGTATACGGCCCCCGGACCAAAATGAGTTTCACACCTGTGCCCTGAATGATCACGGACTGGAACCTAAACGCACATTTTCTGTGGCGCGAGGTCTTTGCTGTGCACAACTTTCAATGTTATTATTGTCCCAGAGGGAAATTATTGTGCAGCAGTGTCAGACATACAGCAGACATACAAACAATAGATACTTCAGTTTCAATAATTCACTAATACAATAATCACAGCTTAAGCTTAGCACAACAATGCAGACAAACATTCCCTTAAAAATAAGCAACAAAAGAACAGGTTCTGTGTGTATCCGCATCTCACCACGACTGATCCAAACTACAAGAGCATCCTGGTTATGGCTTCAGAAATAAAGGACGTCCGGGCTCTCGAAGGAAGGAGGTTAAAATACTCATAGATCGGGTGATCAGGGCTTTCCATTATTTGTTGGGCCTTGCAAATCACCTTCTGTAATAAATGTCCCGTAAGCCTATAATTTTACCTGCCACCTTGACCAATCGAGCCAGACGACTTCTACCGGACACAGGGAAGGCGCCGAACCAACAGACAATACAAAATGCAAGAATAGATTCAATAAAACTCTGATAAAAAAGCGGTCATAAGAACATTACTGACGTTAAAAGAATAAATTTTCCTTAAACCGTTGTGTGATACTGTTTCAAAATACAGTCGTAGCACATCATCGATGATATTTCACCTCAAAATGAGACAAGCCAACCTATCGTGCTAACTATGCTAACCGTGCTAACTCTGCTAACCATGCTAACCATGCTAACCGTGCTAACTGTGCCCCGCTGAGTCTTTCTCTGTGTTTCTGTTTATCTCTACAGGCTTTAGTAGTTTGAGTTTCCACAGAAGCTTTTGTCGTGCAGGCGGCTGTTGGATGTTTTGGCGTTTTATCCTCTCGGTTTTGTGCGTATTGTGACTAAAGGCGTTCACAGACTTGTGCTCCACAGTCTATAAGCGGCGTCTCTTCGGTTGTTTTCTGAAATGAGCCACGGCGACGTTTCAAATGAGCTTCTGACACTCGACTAGCACCGCTCCAGTCCAAATGCACCTTATTTCAAATAGAGATTAGATTTAGAATAGATTTTAAACTGAACGGTTCACCGATGTTAACCTGTTAGCGAGGCTCGGCGGTCGGTCATGATTTTTTTTAGTTTTCACGCTTGCCTCACAAAACCAGAAGACGTTCGGAAACATGTGAATGACGATTTCTGTTGGTCTCTTTTGGTCTGTGATATTAACCCTGGGAAAACTGAGAAAATGTCAATTGTCTAGATATTAGTGTATTTTTATTTTGAGTAAAAGTGTTTTTAAATGAGACTTAAAAGAATCGACGTCTTCATATGAGAAGGAAGAGCGTTCGGAGTTTGGAGCTGACCACAGAAAAGGCAGAAAATCGTACAAAACATGATTAGAAACTTCTAAAACTTCTAAAATTCTGGGAAGTTTAAAGACTCCATCAACGTGTTTATTTTCATTTTTTTGACCCATTTTTCTCCGTTTTTGAGTTTCACTTTGGCACATCTGTCGTTATCTGTGCTTCTTTTTCCTTTCCTCCGTCAGAACCACAGCTCGCTCCCTCGTTCAGTAGTATTGATCAGTCCCATTAAGGCCGGCCTCATGTGACAGACGAGAGATGGAAAGGATGGAAGAGGAAAGGAGAAAGAGAAAGAGATTTGATCCACGTAAACATGCAAGAGGTGACAGGAGGAATAAAGGAACTGCCAAAAACACTTGGACAGAGTGAGAGAGAGAAGGAGACAGACAGAGAGAAGAGGGAGAGAGAGACAGAGAGAAAGAGAAAGGCGGAGGGAGTGAGAGAGATGAAGAGAGAAAGAGGGAGGGAGGGAGAAAGAAAGAGAAAGGAAAAGAGAGACAAAGAGGGCGTAAAGAGAGACAGAGTGAAAAGAGAGGGAATGAGAGACAGCGACGGGGAGGGAGAGAGACAGCGACGGGGAGGGAGAGAGACAGACAAAGAGAGGGCGGAAAGAGAGACAGATAGAGAAAGAGAATGAGGGAGAAAGGGGGAGAGAAAGAGAGAACAAGAGACAGAGAAAGACAGAGAGAAGGGGGAAAGAGAATCAGAGTGGAGAGACAGAGAGAGAAAGATAAAGAAAGACAGAGTGAGAGAGGCAGAGAGAGAGAGGACAAAAAGAGAGGGGAAAGAGAGACAGAGAAGAGAGAGAAGGAGAAATAGACAAAGAGAAAGAGAGTGAGAAGAGACAGAGAAAGAAAGAGAATGAGGGAGAGAGGGAGAGCGAGATGGGGGAAGAGACACAGAGAGAGAGAGAATGAGAGACAGAGAAAGACAGAGACATGAGGGAAAGAGACAGAAAGAGCGATAGAGAGAAGGGGAAAGAGCGAAAGAGATAGAGGGAGAGAGGTAAAGAGAGGGCAGAAAGAGAGACAGAGAGAAGTGAGAGACAGAGAGGAAGAGAGAGGGAGAGAGACAGACAGACAAAGAGGTGGCGGAAAGAGAGACAGAGGGAGAGAAGGAGAAATAGACAGAGAGAGAGAGAGGCAGTGTGAAAAGAGATAGAGAAAGAAAATGAGGGAGAGAGGGATGATGGATAGAGAAGAAAAAGAGAGAGGGAGAGACAGAGATGGGGAAAGAGACAGAGATAAAGAGAGATAGAGTGAGAGGCAAAGAGAGGGGGAAAGAGAGACGGAGGGATAGAGGGAGAAATAGACACAGAGAGAGAGAGACACGGAGTGAAAAGAGATAGAGAATAAAGAAGAGATAGAGAATAAAGAAGAGATGGAGGGAGAGACAGAGAGAAAAAGGGAGAGAGAAAGAGAGACAAAGAGACATAAAAGAAAGAGGGAGAGAAAGAGACAGAAAGAGAGACAGAGACAAGGGGGAAATAGAGACAGAGTGGGGAGAGAGAGAGACACAGAGAGATAGAGAAAGACAGACAGAATGAGAGAGAGAAAAAAAAGAGAGAAGGAGGAAGGGAGATAAATGTGCGGCGTCTGATTCCCAGAGTCGTGCGTCCGTTTTATTCTAATCGTGTCAATAAAGGGAAGGAAACAGCGCGACTTTAATACTGTTTTACTGCCGTTCCAATCGAATTACACCTCCCACCGTTTTATACCGTTCAGACCAACTCCAGGAACCTGATCCGGCTCCCAACCAGATCCGGCTCCGAACCTGATCCGGGTCCGAACCTGATCCGGCTCCGAACCAGATCCGGCTCCGAACCGGATCCGGCTCCGAACCTGATCCGGCTCCGAACCTGATCCGGCTCCGAACCTGATCCGGCTCCGAACCAGATCCGGCTCCAAACCAGATCCGGCTCCGAACCTGATCTGGCTCCGAACCTGATCCGGCTCCAAACCAGATCCGGCTCCGAACCTGATCCGGCTCCGGACCAGATCCGGCTCCGGACCAGATCCGGCTCCGAACCAGATCCGGCTCCGAACCTGATCCGGCTCCGAACCTGATCCAGCTCCGAACCAGATCCGGCTCCGAACCTGCGCCTTTTCTCCGTCTCTAAACACAATCTGAAGGTGCAAACATTCAAATATTACGTTTGTTTTTTTTCTCTCCGTCCCGGTTTCTCTTTTTGCAATTAATCAAACTTTAATCGTCGTCGTAACGGTCATGAGCAGGTGAGGTCACTGTAATCTCCCCGTCTCTTTCTTTCTCTCTCCCTCGCTTGTTCTCTCTTATTTCCTTCTCCTTTTCTTTCTTTCTATCTTTCTTTCCCTCGCCATCCCACTCGCTCTTCCTTTCTTTCTCTTTCCATATACCCTTCGCTTTCTTTCTTTTTTCTTTCTTACCCTCTCCATTTCTCATTCTCTCTCCGCCCCGTCTTTCTTTTTGCATTCTTTTTTCTCTATCTATCTCTTTCTGTCTTTTCTTTCTATCTCCCTCCCTCGTCACTCCCGAACCTCTTTTCTCTCAAACACCAAAATCAACATCTCTCTCTCCCTCCCTCCATCTCTCTCTCTCCCTCCATCTCTCTCCCTCCCTCCATCTCTCTCCCCATTTCTCTCCCAACCTCCATCTCTCTCCCTCCATCTCTCTCCCTCCCTCCATCTCACCCTCCATCCATCTCTCTCCCTCCATCTCTCTCCCTCCCTCCATCTCACCCTCCATCCATCCATCTCTCTCCGTCCATCTTTCCCTCCTTCTCTGTCTCTCTCCTTCCCTCACCACAATCTCTCTCTCTTTTCTCTCAAACACCAAAATCAACATCTCTCTCCCCTATCTCTCTCCCTCCCTCTCAATCTCTCTCCCTCTTTTACCAATGAGCTATCCCTCTCTCCCTCCCTCCTCCCTCCTCATCCCTCTCTCCGATGGTGTATTTATTCGATGGTGTATTTCTCGTTCAGTTTCGTTGTGTGATTATCTCGTGCTTCTGTTGTTGTTTTTGTTTGTTTTCCGTTCCTCTCGTGTGTTCAGTTTCTCTCTAAAAGGCCCGGACTCCGGTCTAATTCCCGCCGTAAACAGGCGCGTGTCCGGAACGCCGCGGTTTATTATTATTATTATTGCCTGGGAGGCGGCGCAGCTCCGCGGGCCTCGCTAACGTCGCTAACGTCGCTAACGTCGCTAACGCCGGCACCGGGCGGACGGGCTAATGCGGCCGGCGTAAACCTGCCACTTCGACCTCTTAAAGTCACATCTGCAGCATTTCCTGTGGCCGACGCCGGACTCACGCCGGGAAATTGGTGCTAATGGGAAATAATTCTGTGTGGAGCAAAATAAACTCTAAATAAAACGGTAAAAGAGGGAAATTTAAAACACCGACGATTCAGCTGCGCTAAAAGGGTTTGGACCGACTCTTAGTTTTATCTCTTTTACTGTTAGTTTCTTCTGTTCACAACACTTTGGCTCTTTCTTTCTCCATCTTCTTTCTTTCTTACCCTCTCCTCTCTCCATCCCCCTCTCTTTCTTTCTTTCTTACCCTCTTCTCTCTCTATCCTCTTCCTTCCATCTTCCTTCCTTCCTTTCTCTCTCCATCCTTTCTTTCTTTCTCTCTCATCCCACTTTCTTTCTTTCTTTCTTTCTTTCTTTACCTCCCCTCTCTCTATCCTCTTCCTTCCATCTTCCTTCCTTTCTCTCTCCATCCCACTTTCCTTCTTTCTTACCCTCTCCTCTCTCCATCCCCCTCTCTTTCTTCCTTCCTTTGTCTTTCTCTCTCCATCCATTCTTTCTATGTCAATCCCCCTGTCTTTCTTTCTTTCTGCCTCTCTTTCTCTCTAAATCTCCCTCTTTTTCTTTTTCTTTCCCTCTCCCTTCCCTTCTTTCCTCCTCTCTCTTTCTCCATCCCTCTTTCTTTCTTTAAGTCTCAGCTCTCCATCCCCCTCTCTTCCTTCTTTCCTTGCTTCCTTCCTTCCTTTCTTACCCTCTTCTCTCTCCATCTTCTTTCTTTCTCTCGCTCTCTCTTTCTCCATCCATCCCCTTCTCTTTCTATCTTTCTTTCTTTCCCTATCCTCTCCATCCCCTCTCTTCTTTCCTTCCTTCCTTCTTCCCTTCATTCCTTCCTTTCATTTTTACCTCTCCTCTCTCCATCTCCCTTCTTTCTTTCTTTCTTTCTTTCTATCTTCCTTCCTTTCTGTATTTTGAAAGAAACACTTCACTTATCCATGGATTTCAAAATTATGGAACATTAGGATCGTTGCCACGGCGATTAACGATTTTAAAACAAAATATGACGTCTTTTTGTGTGGAAGAAAATAAAAAACGGTAAATAAAAGTGTAGAAGAGGAAACACTTTTCACAGTTCTGATACTTTTGGCACCAACTTTTATCCTTCAGTGATATTTTTGAAAGAAACACTTTACATATCCACGGCTGGAAATCCAGTTCTCACTTTGTTTCCTCCTCAAAAACGGACCTGGAGTTGTGTTTTGTTTCGTTCACACACGTCTCCGAAAGCTCAAAACGCTCCGTCCCACCTTGTGATGTCATGAGGCGGTAGTTTTCAAGTGAACAGAACTGCGTTTACCTTCAGTTCAGGGGAATTTGGCGAATCCAGAGCGGAAATGACCCAAATGATTCCAGTGAAGGTGTGTGGAAATCTGCATCAGGAGCTAAACCCACAGCAGGACTTCCTCCGCTCATTCTAGACTTTGAGTAATAATGTGTTTAATGCAGCTTTGTGCACATTTGTTTACGTTTTACACAGACCAAACTTCAAACCTCACGGCTCATTTGCATACAGTATAAGCGCCGATAAAAACAGCTTGTGATGCGATCGAACGCGCCGAAAAGTTTGGTTTGATCAGAACTTGTGCCTCATCTTCAAATATAAAACTGCGACTCTGTTTCTGATGGTTTAGGCGCAGCTACTAAATAATTCTGAATTAGTCACGTTAATACCGTAAACCCGGGAAAATGCGGAGAAGGTTTAACGGGATCAAAATCTGGATACTGCCCAAACTTAGCAAAAACGTGCCTGAAGAGGTTTTATATGCCGTCCATCCATGTTTGAGTAATCTAGTGATCTCTCCTGGGCCCCTATCCAAACCCTCCTTACAGTTAGTGGTACAAAGCTCCTGCCATTTTCATAAATATGCAAAAAAAAAAAAACACTACAACTTCACAAACCTGATGTGATGTGCAGTAGTTTCATCAGTGGGTTGGACGCTGATGTTGTTGCTCTGAAAGGGCAGTGACTTAGCACTGGGAGCGATGAAAGAGCAAACTCAGAGCATCAAAAATGAAGTGAAACTTATAATGTTCATATGGAGTTTTCGGCGAATATAGCCAATAAAAACGAAACAATAATGCTAAAAGTTTTCCCATTTTATTGTTTTTTGTTGTAAAAGAATGAACGGGACACGGACCTCTATGACATAAGTATATTTAGTTCATTTTAGCAGCTTTTTTAATCAATGTTTTTATTTATTAGTTATTAGTATTTGACAAAATAATTCTATATCTCGGGAAAATGATGAGAAGATTTAATGGGATCAACATTTGGACACCGCCCGACCCTACACTACAAAAAAGGATTTTCTACCATAGTTAAACTATAGTTAATACTCCTGTAAATTTTGTTATATTATAGCTTTTTTTTTTCTACTTTATTTTATTCTATTATTTGTTGCATGTCAGTGTTTGTCTACATCTGCTCCAAGTACCACAGCAATTTCCTAATGTTGTGAACCTGTTCACTCATATGGCAATAAAAAAACATTCTGATTCTGATTCTGAACTGACTTGAATTAAGCAGATTCATCTTAAAAGATCAATTTTAAGATTTTTTTACTTAATAAGATGAGATTTTTGTACTTGTTTCCAGATATTCCATCCTGATTTATCTTATCTACATATTACAACTTATTCTAAGCACTTTTTATATTAACTCAGTCCAGGTTAAGCCTCTTTAACTTCCTTCTCAAACCAATAAGGTGAAAATCTTGCCATAAATACTTGAAACTCGTGTTTTCTGCTTAGAACAAGATTCAAATTTCGTCTTTAAGAAAACTCGGTAAATGAAATTTTCTTACTACACTGGCAGAAAATTTCATTTAAAATAGGGCATTTTTACCTCAAAATTGATCTTTTTTTCTTATTTTTGGATAGGCCTTTTTTGCAGTGTAGTATGGACTCACTTTGTGTATCACCACATGACATCACAAGGTGGAACAGTGTTTTTTTTGATTGGTTTAAGAGAGGAATTCAGTTTAAATCTGCAGTGTTTGTGCGTTAAACACGTGAGAATGAGACAAAACACAACTCCGGGTCTGTTTGTGACGAGGAAACTCCATTAAAACACATCAGAAAATAGAGTAATATGGACACTTTTCTGTTCTGTTTGTTTTCAGGACAGTAAAAATGAGCTGGAGCCGCTTTAATCTTGTTTTCTGCAGCGTGGGGCCGATCCGAAGGGCACACAGTTCAGAGCTATGGAGTATTCCCAGTGCGTGGTGCAAACAGCAGGAGTTGTTTTAGCTGGAGGAAGTCACCATTCATAAAAAGTCCAAATTACCAGCTCTCCTTCCCCTTCTCCGAGATGTGTATCGCATCGCAACTGCAGATCTGTGCCTTTAGGTCCCCGGGAGAAGGAGGGAGGGAGAAGGAAGAGATGGAGAGAGAGAGAGAGAGAGAGCAGCTCCTCCCTCTTTCCCTGCGCGGGCAAACCTGGCCTTACAGCGCCACACGTAGGTCGCAGGGGGAACTAAAGAAGCCAGGGAAATGTGGGAGTTTGAGCGACGTTTTTTTTGGCAAATCCGAGTCTAATTCCACTTTAAAGCCGCAATTTATAACTTTTAATTTTTGCCAGAGAGAAGACGAATATAAAAACATGTTTCACTGCGTTTATTGCGCAGAAAAGTTAGAAAAATAAAGAAAAAAATAAATAGAAACTAGAAAAAAACATGTCCTTACTGTGAGCACTTGCATCTCCACAAACCTGACGCTTATTTTCGTTGCTTTTTTCCTGTTCTTTTGGTGATATTAATGATCCCCAGAATATTATAAAACTTCTGTCTTCATGGAGAACGATCTGTAGTGTGGTTTTAGCTTTCGGTTTCCAAGGAATCGTGCCAGAAAGTTACAGACTGTATCTTTAAGAACTACATAACAATGTAAGCAACATTTATGAGCTTTTAGAACGTTTTCCTCGCCCGTAACCTACTCAAAGTTGTATATTTATTTATTCTATGCACTCCTAAACTTTATAATTCGTTGAAAATGTTCAAATTCAGGTCATATATCATTAAAAAACATGTTCTGTAATAGTTTTTCCACTAAAGAATAGCTGAAAATGTACTGGTTGTTGGTGAAAATGCCACTAATTACTCCTCTTTTTGGTTACTCCAGTTGTGTTTTTTGCTAATGCTTTTCTACAGACACTTCTGCACCACTGCCTGCAACATAATGTCTCATTTTTCTAAAGAACACTGTGATTCGAGTTGTGATTTCTGTTTCAATAATGGGAATTTGCTCAAAGTTCACATTTTTAAAAACACGTCCAGAAAAAATGACAAAAAGACTAAAAATCTGATAAAATAATGACCTTTCGGAGCTGTTTGTACATGTCTAAACTACAGGGATTAGCTTTGTTTGTCGGTCTGGAATGTTCCGCAGCATGACCTTAAACCTTTCTATCTCCATGGAGACCAAACCAGACCAAGTTACAGGTCAGATCTGCGGAGAGGCGGCCGCGCTCACAGCCAGAACGCCCGTTTTTCTACGCATTTTTGAGCTCTAGAAACCACCTGTGATTGAAAATAAAAGTCAAGTAGAGCCGTTTAATGTCACACGGTGGAACTTTGGAGGCAGAACGGCGGCGTATCCGTAGAAACAAGAAGTTACCAAACCCGCAAAGTTACAGGATGCGTCTTTAAGTCTCAGAAAAGCTCCACGTTTTCCCCCTGCCAGGTTTAAACCCGCTGACACCGACAGTCTGTTCCTATGTTTACTACGGCTTCAAAGGGACGCACTATCGCACACACACACTGTACACACACACTGTACACACACACACACTCATATACTGTACACACACACACACTGTACACACACACACACACACACACACTCACACACTGTACACACACTCATATACTGTACACACACACACACACACACACTCACATACTGTACGCTCTCATGTTTAAATAGCCCCTGTACCTCGGCGGTGTTTAAACACGTTTAAGAATGTTTAACGGCGGCGGGAGTGAAGTCGGGGGTGGCTCAGACCGGGGTCAGACCGGGGTCGGACCGGGGTCGGACTGGGGTCAGATCGGGGCCCCTCACTGTACAGAGGAGTCAGACACTAAGGGCGCACACACACACACACACACACAGATACAGCAGGGTCAGGTCGGGCACACAGGATATTACATAAACACACGAGTTGGACCTGCGCCGCTGTTACTGCACAACGAATCAGGGTTCAGTCCAGTCGCTGATCGTCACTTTGCGATGCACCTTTACAATTTAACGTCCACTTCACCTTATTGTCCTCTGCATTTGACCCGTCTCCAGATTTTCAGCTACTTTTGATCTGGAGTATTTGGCGCGTTGTGCGTGTTTTGGTTCGACGAAGGAAACCCACCCAGACTCAGGGAGAACGTGCAAACACAGACTGGGTGAATAATCGTAAAAATTGTGCAGTTTCTCCACGCGATAATTGTGAAAAGCAACGAATGTGGACGCGATAATTGCGACACAGAAATATAAAATCGTCCCGGGCCTGGTTGCAGTATAAAAAAGCTACTACATTACTATAGTTTTTCCTGCAGTACGAATGACTAAATGTGTGTTTGTGCTTTTATATTTAGCTAAAACTATAGAGATTTTAGAATAATATTGTTCCCTGAAGTACTTGAGCAAAAGTTGTGGTTTTTCTTCCCACTGTGAGTGAGTCTAAAGTCACAAAAGTTTTATGAGACAATGTGAAATGATTTGAACATTTGCGTTTCTTGCGGCTCCTTCAGATCCGAGTTAGTTTGTCTCGTTTTGGTCCGTTTAAAAACACCAGATTTTGTCGATTATTTAGTGTTTTGTCCCTTTCGTAAATCAGATGTCACGTCCCAACAGTCACTCTTTAAGTGACTTTTTTAATACTTTGTCCTTCTGCTGGACTAATATTATTTTAAAGTACCGTTACTACACTGGACTGTGCTTTGGTGAAGAGAAAAAAGTCGACAAAAGTGTGTTCCTCTGTGTGAACTGCAGCTTTTGTGGATTATTTAATACAGTGTCCGTAAAATTACATGAACTTAATTTATAAAGCAGATGTTACTCCTACTTGAATAGTACTTTTCCCAAATATTTTTTTTACTCTTACTTCAGTCATTTCATGGACCAATACTTTGTACTTCTAACTGAGTAATATTTACTTCAGTACAGTTACCTAATGACCAGGTTATGTCCTCCCTTCTGTTTTGGTCGTTTTTTTTCACGTTTTTGTGTCCGTTCTTTGAAAACGGACGACTTTGGCACGGTGGCTGAGTGGCTAGCACTCATGCCTCACAGCAAGAAGGTTGCGGGTTCGATCCCCGGGTCGCCCGGGCCTTTCTGTGTGGAGTTTGCATGTTCTCCCCGTGTCTGGATGGGTTTCCTCCGGGCGCTCCGGTTTCCCCCATCAACCCAAAAAACATGCATTCTAGGTGTAAAAGTTGTGTGAGTGAGTGTTGGTGGTGGTCGGAGGGACCGTTGGCGCCGCTTGGCTTGGCAGCCGCGCCTCCGTCAGTCTGCCCCAGGGCAACTGTGGCTATAACAGTAGCTTACCACCACCGGGTATGGAGTGAATGAAGAATATTCTGTAAAATGCTGTGTAAAGCGCTTTGGGGACATGTGTCTGTGTAAAGCGCTATATAAATAAACCTTACCTAAACCTTACCTTACTTTACATGAACATTTTTACTACTCGAGTCATTTCTTTGCGCTTTTACTCGAGTAATATTATTTAGAAGTAACATAACTCATACTTCAGTACAATTACTTCACTGTACTGTGGTTTTCAGAGCTTTGCTAATGACCAATGTGTCCCTCTGTGTGAACCGTAGCCTTGTGTTTTTGTCCATTTTTGTGTCTGTTCTTTGAAAATACACAGTTTTTGAGCTTTATTTACTGTTCTGTCCTTCAAATTATAAATCACGTTATGTCCCGTCACTCTTCACTTCACTTTCGCTCTTGGCTTGAATGATTTCTCCTCCTGTTTTTGTCATTTTTTTCCTAAATGTTGTGCGTCTCCTTTGAAAATACCTGATTTTTTTTGCATTATTTCACGTTTTGTCCTTCACAGTACATGAACATTTTTACTACTCGAGTCATTTCTTTGCGCTTTTACTTGAGTAGTATTATTTAGAAGTAACGTAACTCATATTTTAGTACAATTACTACACTGTATTTTGGTTTTCAGTGCTTTGCAAATGGCCAAATGTGTCCCTCTGTGTGAACTGTCGCCTTGTTTTTGTCCATTTGTGTGTCTGTTCTTTCAAAATACACAGTTTTTGAGCTTTATTTACTGTTTTTGTCACTAACGACAAATAAATCCAATGTTATGTCAAGACAGGTACTCTTTAAGTTACTCCAAAATACTTTTTTTTACTCTTACTTCGCTCTTACTTTGTACTAATAGTAATAATATTTGAAATGACTGCAGTGGACCATAGTTTTCAGTGCTCTGCTAATGCCCAAGTGTGTCCCCACTGTGTGAACCAAGGCGTTTGTGGATTATTTAACGTTTTCTCCTTCAGATTATATTAAAATTAAAGTAATTTCCCTTCATCACACAGTTTCTCGTCCTGGCACAGCACCTTTCCTGAACTCGAGTCATTTCTTGGACCGCTGCTTTGCGCTTCTACTCGACTAATATCATCCCGAAGCACCGTTATCGTATTTTCCTGCACTGCATTCTGCACATTACTATTCGCTAATGCCCGAGCGTGTGTCCCCCTTTGTGTGAACCCTTTGTGTTTTTGTGCGCGGGCCGATGACGGACGCGGCCGGGCTCAGGGCGGAGAATTCCCGATTAAACACGGACTTCAAACCCAAATAAGCAAAACGTCCAGCGCTAATAGCACGCAGGAAGTCTCCTCTTTATCAACATGTGAATTAACTGCTTCCCCTCTCACCTTGTTTTCAGCCTCCCCGCGTTCCGTCTGAAGCGCTGCCAGGCCTGAAACGGGACCACAAAGGACCACCGGGGCGGGAGCGGTGAGTAATGCCCCGGTGTTGACGTCTGGAGGCTGACGCGAGCTCGATTAACTGATTCGGTGTGCGCTCGTGACAGCGCCGCGAGGGGGTTAAGTCATAGCTGTTACAGAGGCTCGGGCTTTGGTAACGCGGGTAAACACCGTCACTCGGACTCGTTAGGAAATGTACGGTGTCAGGGAAGTCATAGCTGTGAGAGAAATGCAGCAGCGGAGGCCAGAGACGGGAATTTAAACAGATTCCTACAGGGAAAAAAAGGAGTAGAGCGGCGACGAGAATGCACTTTTTTAACCTTGAAACTTTCCAAATTTCCATGCACGATCTGGACATTTATGCAGGGCTTTAATATATAATAAGATCCTGTTCAAATATTCTAAAAACGTGCAGAAGAATTGACAAAAAAGACTGAAATCTGAACTGACACTAATGCAAAAATCACCTTTCGGAACATCTTTGTATGAAATTAAAGTCCAGAGTTTCTATGCAGAATAAGACAGGAGTTTTTGTTGTTAGGGGAGGAAATTCTGCCCCTTGAAAAAAATGGCATAAAACTTCTGATTTCTTTGCTTTTTTCTTCTTCTGGAACAGAACAGAAAATATGTAAATGGGTCAATGACGTGACGCTGTCCAGCTGCAGTTTCCTCAGTTAAAAAGGTTCAAATTTCATAATAATTCAGCACATTTCTGTAGCACCTCTGACCTCCAGGGAACCAGATCATTTTGTTCATAAATCCTGAGTTATTCTGCATGTTTTTTGTGCTTAAAGTGTTAAAATGTCATGTGGTGCGACCGTGCATCATGTGGTGCCACTAATAACAGCAGGAGCTTTAATAACAGACAAAGTCGACTTGGGTGAACGGTTCTTTAGGCATTTTTCTTCATTTTTCTTCATTTTTCTTCATTTTTCTTCATTTTCCAGGGCAGTAGTTTGTTCATTAAACACAAGCAGGCGACTGTCATATTGGAGCAAAAGAAAATATCAATATGCATTAAAAATCTAAAGAAACACAACAGTTTGTTTCTGTACACTTCATATTACTCACAACTTAGATTAAAATCCCAACCGTGTTTTAGAAAATAAAACAGTTTTAAGGTTATTCTCGGTCGCACCACATGATATTTTACACTAAAAATGCTTCATATAAACGTTAAACATAGATTTATGCTCCTGACACTGGAAATATTTGGAAAAGTTCAACAGAAACTAAGATTTTTTTTATACTTTAAAATTTGCCTGTTGAAAATCCTTATACGTCATTGACTCAAATGCAGAAACATGCAAACACTGCACTCACAAACTCTTTTTTGGTCTTTTGTTGTTGTTTTTTGTACATGCTAGTCTTATTTCTTGTTATCTCTTATGTTAATTTGGTTGTTAATGTGCTGGGAATTCATTCACTCAAAATGACAAATATGAAATGAACCCTTCTGATTTCAATTTCGATGAACCCCTTCACGTTTCGGCCTGTTTTTCCCTTCTGTTTCTGAACTCTTTGGAGCTCACGCGAACGGCTGGACTCTTTGTGAAGGAGTTTTGGTCTCGAAATGTCTCTGAACTCCCATTCGAGTTGGGAACGAGAGCTCTACACACAGAGGAACGTCAGATTTCCAATTCCGATTATGTTTCCTGGGGGGTAAATGTAAGAAAAGGTACAGCAGATGTATTTGAGGAGGGTCTGCGTTGGGTTTTTATCGATTCTCAGGTCAAAACTGAAGGAGATTTCACTAAACATAAGATTTAAGGACTTATAATGAGGCAAACAGGTCAATTCGGTAACACTTTAGGGTCATTTTAATCGCTTACGAAATGGTAATTAGTCAGATTTGAGTGCGTGTACAGAAACGCCTTTTAATCCGCACTACTTTAACGTGAAGAAAAATACTCGCAAAATCCGTCCTTAGTCAAAAATGCTTTGAAAGACGATGTAATCAAGCACTTATTATGCATTTTATTATTAGTTTGCTATTAATACGTGGTCCCTGAACTGAAGTGTAACCGCCAATTCATATGAAACTTTTGTTTTGACTTTCTGGGTTAGTTTTTATTTGTGGTTTTGGAGCACAAGCTGCTCCAGACTCTTCTCAGAATAGTTAATTTGACCAAAAAATAAGTGGATTACAGATTTCCATTAGCGTTTTACATGCGCACGAGCCTCAGAGTTCCCTTTTATCAGAAGCCGAGCAAACAGAAAAGTATTAAGAAAAAGTACAAGGGCCCTTATCAACGTGAACATGAGCGGATTTTTAATAAACGTATCATGGAAAGACGGGAACATGCAGTAGGAGAATGAGTTCTGATGCTTCTGTGAATGGATGAATACAGAATTACTTAGATTTTTTTGAAAACCGTCACGTCGTGTCGGGCGAGGAAAGTGTCTGGCCCAAGGACATAACAAAAAAAAGTCCCAAGGGCTGGATTTAGATTCATAAAGTGACTCATAGTTTAAGATAAAAGTTTGAAAGCTTTTACGTTACACTTTCTGGCGGAAAAACAGTCGGGTATTTCAGATTGAACTTGTACGATTTAGGAAATTTCATTGCACAAAATCACTTTTAAAGGCGTATTGTGTAACTTTTCTGGTGGAGGGTCAAGTTACAGGTCAGATCTGTGGAGAGGCGACCTCGCTCACAGTCAGAACGCCGGTTTTTCTTGGTGTTTTTGAGCTCTAAAACCACCTGTGATTGAAAAATGTAAAGTAGAGCTGTGTAAAGCCATACTGTGGAACATTCCAGGCAAAGCAACGGCATATCCATAGAAACAAGCAAGTGGCGGACCTCCAACTAAAAAGTTACACAGTGCATTCTCTAATTTTTACTATTTTTACTAAATATAAATCATAGTTTTACAAGAATCAAGAAGCCGTTTGTGAAGAAAAGTTGAAGGTTTTTGAATGTATTTTTATTATATTTTTTAATTAATTAAATTTAATTATTAAAAGTTTTGGTTAATTTTTAATTTCCACACAAGAAACACATTTTTAGGCGGCACGGTGGCTGAGTGGCAACACTCAGGCCTCACAGCAAGAAGGTTGCGGGTTCGATCCCCGGGTCGCCCGGGCCTTTCTGTGTGGAGTTTGCATGTTCCTCCCCGTGTCTGGATGGGTTTCCTCCGGGTCCTCCGGTTTCCCCCATCAACCCAAAACATGCCCGCACCCCTATGAACTAACATCAAGGACCATGTTGTCCACCCTCCTGTGGGCTCACCACCTGCAGAGGGGTTCATAGGGGGGGTCAGGTGCTATGAGTATTGGGCAGCAAACTGCCCCCGCGACCCAGCCGGATTAAGCGGGAGAAGATGGATGGATGGATGGAAACACATTTTTAAAAATAATTTAAACATGATTTCAACTAAATTAAAGGTGTTGTTTTATATTTTTAATTTGTCATAAATCATAAATTCTGTGTACATTAGAGGAGCTTTGGAGCTGTGTACTGTATTATGGTTGAATTCCAACTAGAAAGTACAAATATTTATGCTAAAAAAATGGCAAAACGAAAAAAAAGTTAATTTTTTTTCAGCAAATTCTTAAAATATAATGATTTGAGAGTGTTTTAGTGAAAAGAGCGGTCTGAGTTGTCATAAGCACTTTAAACTCAAGCTACTTCTGTGTGAACTGTTGCTCCTGTACTTCTCTGCCGTTTATTTTATTCCCCAAACATAAAACAGTAGCTTAAAGAGGCTTTTTCTGAAGACCAAAATCATTTCCACGTCCTGGTCCCACATTAAACAAATTGATGTGTTTTAAATTATAATGATCGTGCAGTTCTGAGGCTGTAATCTCTGGTATTACACGGTTTCATACGGAGAGCGGAGCAAAGGGAAAGTCGATGTAAAAAACCACAGAACACTGAGACACACAGCCTCAGTGACCTCGGGCCGACACACAACCAGAGCGAAACACTGAGCCCTGACAGCAGCCGGCGGCTCATCCAGACCCAAGGAAGTGGAAGAAAAGTGACCGAAAAGCAAGAATCATCCAGTTTAAAGGGCCCAAGATGCACAAAATTGACTGTTTTAAGGTAAAGTTGTTGTTTTTTTTACGATATCAGAGCGAAGACGACGGACGAAAGAGCAAAGCTGAACGTTTCGTAGGTAAGAGTTTCATTTTGTAGGTTTATGAGACTAAATGGTGTGTTTTGGACCCAGGACTAAACCAGGACTAAAGCAAGACTAAAACAGGACCCAACCAAGAGTAAAATAGGACTAAACCAGGACTAAACCAGGACCCAACCAAGAGTAAAACAGGACTAAACCAGGACTAAACCAGGACCCAACCAAGAGTAAAACAGGACTAAACCAGGACCCAACCAAGAGTAAAACAGGACTAAACCAGGACTAAAACAGGACTAAACCAGGACTAAAACAGGACCCAACCAAGAGTAAAACAGGACTAAACCAGGACTAAAAAAGGACTAAACCAGGACTAAAACAGGACTAAAACAGGACTAAACAGGACTAAACCAGGACTAAAACAGGACCCAACCAAGAGTAAAACAGGACTAAACCAGGACTAAAACAGGACTAAAACAGGACTAAAACAGGACCCAACCAAGAGTAAAACAGGACTAAACCAGGACTAAAACAGGACTAAAACAGGACTAAAACAGGACCCAACCAAGAGTAAAACAGGACTAAACCAGGACTAAAACAGGACCCAACCAAGAGTAAAACAGGACTAAAACAGGAATAAAACAGGACTAAAACAGGAATAAACCAGGACTAAATCAGGAATAAAACAGGACTAAACCAGGACTAAACCAGGACTAAACCAGGACTAAAGCAGGACTAAAGCAGGACTAAACCAGGACTAAACCAGGACTAAACCAGCCTCTCAATGCTACTTGGTCTGTGGGAAACACTGATGTCGCCTTGTCCCAGACTGAATTTAAAACAAGAAAATATATCCAGGCCTTCATAAATCTTAAAATAAGATAAAATCACTTATTCTAAGTTTGAAGTGATATAAAACAAAGCATAAAACACTAATGCTAATAATACATTAATCTGAAAAATCTTAAAACTAGAAAATAAAGCTGTTATTGACCGTTTTATTCTTGATTTTAGTTCATGAATCTTAGTCATTTTAAGACTAATTACCATTTGGTAACTTACTGACAAATTTTAGTGCTCTGCTAAAACATTTAAATCTTTGAATCTTTCCATGTGACAAACAGAAGGTTCAGAGACACAAGATCGACTCATTTACATCCATAAAAAAACTTAACACACTTAACAGTTGTTTTGTTCTAATTAGTTTATAGATATAAAAACTAAATAAGAAAAAAAAAGGAATATTCTCTTGAAATAAGCTTAATAATCATTTAGCAGTCATGTAGTAAATATCCCTTAAAATAAGCTAAATAAGATTTTTGTCTGGATTTAAGAGAATAAATCTCGGTTAGTTTTATGAAAACTGGAATGTTCCGCAGTGTGACATTAAACAGCTCTAATTTACGTTTACTCAATTACATATTTATTAAGAAAATTACCAACTGGAATAAGAAAACAGTCCTTACTGACAAATAATAATAATAAAAATGCATTCTTGCTGCTTTGTTTTTGTGTCGTTTTGCAAAGTCTCTTTTGTTTTTAAGATCCACATAGTTTCAGCCGTTTCCAGAGACGCTTTGGACGAGACTTTGGAAAACGTTAAACATGAAAATGTGTGGAGAGCGACAATAGTTCTATTTTAGCATTAAAGATGTTGTTTTGATAAAAAGATCTTGCATTGACTATAGAAACATAAATAGATATTTTGGTGAACAGAAACTACTGATAAATAATGTCTAAAGTGGCAGTGGTGTGTAATAAACTTGTTAAGCACTAAAGATGTGCTTTTATTGCTCAAGAATCCCCATAAAAACAGGCATTCTGACTGTGAGCCGGGTCGCCTCTCCACAAATCCGACCTGTAACTTGGCTTGGTTTGGTCTCCACGGAGATAAAAGGTCCCTCCGCCCGAAAAGTGGCACAGTGCACCTCTAAATAAACCCCAAAACTATAATTTCCGCCGTGTTTTGGAGCTGACAGAAGCCGGAGGAGGTCAGCGTCTACACTCCTCGAACTGTCCCCGTAAATAACCCTGGAACCGAAATAGCCGCGTTCGCCTTCGGAACAGTGACAAAGCGACGACGCATTTGCACTTTTTTATTTTTAGCGCCCGGAGGATGTGTACTTTCCTCCAGTTCCTTCCCCCAAATCAGCGCCCTCTCTCCCTGCGGCCGAAGTGCCAGTCCACAGGAAAAAATGCCCCGGATTCACACCCTCGCCCAGACAAACAGGAGGAAGACGAGACAAAAGCGGAATGTGGCGGAGACCGGCTCGTATCCGCAAGAAAAGAGCGGAGATTGTAGAGCTTTATCGACTCGGGCGGTGCAGGGAGAGGCTAAATATAAAGCGTGCGGGACGGCGCGAATAACAGAGGGGCAGAGTTTCACGACCTTCTGAACGTGGCTCTGATAATGGGACGGGGACAGCGCGTCAGGCCTGGTTTACGCCGCGGCGCTGACAGCGGCTAAGGAGGAATCGCGTTATTACGCGGTCAGCGATGCCGTACGCGCTTTTAATAGGAGCGATTAAGCTGCGCGTCGCTCAGGACACAGTGGAGTTGTGATTTCTCTGTGTCAGCGTCTGTTTAAACAAACATTTCTCTGATCTGGCCAAGATTTTCAAACTTATATCAGGTTATTCGTCTTGTTTTCAGGTTTATTATCGACTTACTCGTCCTGAGACGTCTTCATTCTAGTCTAGAGGTCGTTTATTTTAAGAGAACTTTAAATAATTAAAATGATCTTGTTGCATGGACAGATCATTTCTCTACTTTTAAGTCATTTTCTGATAGATTCAAGTGTTTATATCTTAAATTTTGGCCAAGTTTTGTTGCAGTGCACTCGCTGAGTCCGATACCGCGTAGTGTGAAGAAGTAAATTAAGGCAACTCAGTTTTGTTACAGCACAAGAGCAATAAATAAATCTACTAAAAGCCTAAAATCCATAGAATAAATTAAATTTTAAGAATTGCCGTATTTGTTGGACTATAAGATGCACTTAAAATCTTTAAATTTTCTTAAAAATTGACAGTCGACATTGTGGTGTATGCTTTTTCTGTTTTTGTATGTTTTTTGGCTGCTTTTGGACATTTTTTGTATGCTTTTTGTTTGTTTTTGTCTGTTTTTTCATGCTTTTCGTCTGTTTTTGTCTGTTTTTTCATGCTTTTCGTCTGTTTTCGTACGCTTTTTGTCTGTTTTTGGATGATTTTTAAGATGCTTTTTGTCTCTTTTTGTATGCTTTTTGTTTGTTTTTGTCTGTTTTTTCATGCTTTTTGTCTGTTTTTGTTTGTTTTTGTCTGTTTTTTCATGCTTTTTGTCTCTTTTTGTTTGTTTCTGTCTGTTTTTGTGTGTTTTGGTATGCTTTTTGTCTGTGTTTGGATGCTTTTTAAGATGCTTTTTGTCTCTTTTTGTATGCTTTTTGTCTCTTTTTGCATGCTTTGGGTCTATTTTTGGATGCTTTTCACCTGTTTTTGTCTGTGATATTATTATTATAATGGAGTGTGTATGAGGAGCCCAAAATGACCCCTGTCCGACTCACACGCCCAAGTGAAGCAAACTAATTCGGTGCTGCCGTCATCCCGGGTGGATTAACCAAAGAACTCCAACCTTAGATATCGGTGTCATCGGGTCGTTCAGAATTAAATTACGAGCTGCGTGGGAGCGTTGGACGACAGGAGGAGAATTCACATTCACCAAGACCCTGTTTTGTCTTGTCAACGCCGGGAGAGCAACGCCACGATCTGCCAGTGGATCGTGGACGCCCGGGGTAAAGTGTCAGTCTCACTTAATGCGCTTTATAATCCGGTGTGCCTTATAGTCCGGAAAATACGGCGAGTGAGTCAAATATATAATGATTCTGACCATACGGTGGACTAATTTAAGCACTTTTACTTTTCTAATTTGTTACTTTCTCCCACAGTGCGGATAAAACCAACAGTGAGGCCCGCGAAAAGATTGCAAAGTAAAACAAAGTCCGAGTTACTGGTGTTGTCGCTGCACTCTACATAGCAAAGTTTTTGTACTAAGTTCAGCGTCCAGTAAAAACTAAATGAAGGTATGAAAGCAGAAACACAAACGTCTTTTCTGTCATTATCAGTGTTTTAAGCAGAGCCTCTATAATCTATTTAACCTGATCTGGGCATTAGGATTGAGCGGTATCAAAATTTTTATACTGTTAAACCGTCTCGGCATTTTCCCGGGTTTACGGTATTAACGTGACTAATTCAAAATTATTTTGTAGCTGCACCTAAACCATCAGAAACAGAGTCGCAGTTTTATATTTGAAGATGAGGCACAAGTTCTGATCAAACCAAACTTTGCGGCGCGTTCGATCGCATCAGCATCAGCGCACGAGCTGTTTTTATCAGCGCTTATACTGTATGCAAATGAGCTGTATGCAAATGAGACATGTGGTTTGAAGTTTGGTTTGTGTAAAACGTAAACAAATGTGCACAAAGCTGCATTAAACACATTATTACTCAAAATCTAGAATGAGCGGAGGAAATGTAGAGCGGTGGAGAGGACCAATCACAGCCCTGATCGTCTGCGGCGTTTTGAAGCGTCGTTAGAAAGTTTGGGAGGTGAACGACGGTCGCAGTCAGAAATTGTTCTTTACCGTCTCCTCCCGTGAAAGTCTGACTTCGCCCTCGGGAACTTTCTCCTCTTCAGCCTCGTCCCCTCTCGACTCTCGGCTTCAGTAAAACGTCTCCGTCACAAACTTTTGGGCTCAGCGTCGCACAGGAAGCGTCAGTCAGGTTTTTTTCTTCTTCCTCGCTGCGTGTGGATGGAAATCTCCGAGCGGAACCACGTCTGAAGAGGAGAGAGAGCGGAGGGGAGGAAGTCCTGCTGTGGTTTTAGCTCCTGATGCAGATTTTTTAAATGACGGTGATGAAACTGACACCGCCGCTACTTTCTGATACCGCGGGACACCGGATTATGGTCCAACCCTCGCGTCTACAGGTCCTCACTGTGGAAAATGCAGTGGTATCGGATCTGTGATGTGGTCCGAGTATTTGCGGATACGATACCGCAAAAATGTGCAACATCAGAGCTGTCGGAACGAGCCTAAAAATAAGATCCGTGGTGTGAAAATAAACTCTCTTCAAAATAATTCTCTCAGAACACCACAGTGGCATAAACGGCACGATGAGTTTACAGTCGTGGTGGATAATATACAGTACACTTTACCACAGCAAATACACATCGCACAAAGACAAACCTACAAAAGGAAAACCCGCAAAGCATCGTCGCTCAAACTCGTCGTAGTTTTGAAGCATAGCAGGTCATTTGTCTCGGGTTTAAAGTGTGATAATTTGCCAGTTGGTGCCACGGTGTGGAGGGGACTGAATCGTACCGAATCCCTCTGACAGATTTTACAGACTTTAAACAAACTTTTAACAGAACCTGGTCCAAGGGGAAACTGGAATTCTGCGACTGTCTTCAAAACAAATGACCAAACGTAACTGAAAAAAGGCCTGGATTATTTTTCCCTCTTGGCCGCGCAGTCGTTTGGCTGTGAGTGTAAGAGACTAAACTGTTGACAGGTGCAGTGACGTTATACTAAATGACCAAATAGTTCCTGTTTCTATTGATTCAGCCATGTGGGATTACATCAGATGTCCTCCCGCAGTCAAGCTTCTGCAATGGACCTCTTCTCACAACAGCAGGAGGAGGCGCAGCTTCCGGTTCATGCTTTTCTACGGCAAAATAGCTGCGGAAAAGTGTTGCCCCCCCAGTGCCTCCGCTCAGTTTCATTTCTCTCCAGCGACTCGATCAGGAATAAAAACACACTCGGCCGTACAGACGCTTCCGTGGCCTTCACTCAGTCTCCGGAGACAAAGGCAGCGGGTAAACCTGGGTAAACCGCCCTCGTACTCGCGCCGTCTCTTCCGCTCCTCACACCAGCTCCTTCTCCCCGTTCCCAGGTTCCACACTGAGCTCGGGGAAAAACGGCCTTTTCCACTGCGGCTCCTCGGACACGGAATAACGCTCCGAACTCTCCGAACTCTCTCTACGGCTGCAGGAACACGTCTCCCTTGGTTCCTTCAAAGCAGCGTTTTCCGAGTGTGTACCTGAAGAGTGCACGCGTTATTCTGACTGTAAATTTGTTTTATCTTCATGATTTTATGTTTTACGCGTGTCGGTGCCTCTTGGCCGGGTCTCCCTCGGAAAAGGGATTGTATCTCAAGGGACTTCCTGGTAAAATAAAGGTTAAATCAATAAAAACTTGTAGTTGTAGTCGCCGCGCCGGCCAATCAGCTGTGAGCGGTCAAACTCCAGCGCCTCTGGGCCTGTTTTATGGTCCAGCACAGTAGGAAACGAAGCCTCCAGATGGATGCAGACGAAGACAGACGTTTTGCGATTCCCGACATCGAGGATTTAAAGCCGGAACAAATTTAATTTTTGGTGGATTTTATCGAGGGGAAAGACGTTATTGCCCTCCTTCCTACGGGATTTGCTGGTGTCACCACTGAAGGTTCCGGCGCATTACAGACGTCGCCACCAAACGGCAGCGATTGGTTAAATAAAAAAAAGTCCCCGCCTCCCGTCGAGCGAGAGAACGAATCCTAATGCTGCGAGGTCAGACGGTTTCCACCAAGTGAAACCGGCTGAAGAATCAGGCCAAAATCCGTCGACAGCAACACCAAATCTTCATCCAACAAGTCGACAAAGAACAGATTCTGTCCATGAAGAATTTACCCACAACGATCGAGGGAAGAAAGACGAAAACTTAAAGCAGAACGACGAATAAAACAGAAATAACTTGTTCACTCAGACCGATTCTACGATTAAAATAAAAAATCGATTTCCCGATGGCGATATTAGCGCAGACAGAGAGATTTGTGCAGTTTAAATGGTCGACATTTAATCTGTGAACATTTGTGGCATTCGAACTGCACAAATCTGTCCATCGACACCAATATCTACATCATTTTTTATGCTATTTATCTCTTCTATTTATCTATTGGCGTAGAAAAGCATTAACAGGAAGTGACGTTTACATCGCAGCGCTTCCGGACCTTGTGGAAAAAGGTCTATTATCCTGCCTCGGGACTAATTATGGGTGGATTCGGAAGTGAATTATGCATATTAATGATCAATTTTCACCACTTTTAATGCAAAAAAAAGACATTTGAAACTCATTTACTGCAGTAAAAAAAACAAAAACAAAAATAAAATCCAAGAATCTTCCAGGTTTCTATTGATTTAGCCAATTACATCAAATGCCGTCCCCGTGCGACGCTCTGATGGGTTCCAAACTGAATTTACTGCAATAAAAAGAAAAAAAATCCGCAATTGTCTTGAAAACAAATGCCCAAATGAAACAGATAATTCCCCTTCTGAGTATTCGGCTTCCAAAAAAATCGATTTTACCCCCTCGTTACAAAAAAATGCAAAAGAAAACGAGGACAAATGACCAAATGTAACTTAAATAACAAGTAAATAATCTGTTTTCTTTGTGGTGTAAGAAGAGTTTCGGAGTTGAGAGTGAAACATTTTTAAAAACAAAAGGGGAAATAGAAATACCACTGTCCTAAAGATAAATAACCAAATGTAACTTAATAAAAAAAACAGGATCATTTTTGTTTTTGGAGTTTCAGAGTTTGAGGAATAACTGTTGACAGGCGGAGTTACTTTATCCTAAATATTTCCCGTTTTTATGAATTAGGCAAATCCGAGCTGGGGAAGGACTCGAAACAGGATTTATTTAGGCATATTTTGGACTAATTTAAAACAATAATTGATTCTAAACTGAATTTACCGCAATAAAAAGGGGGGAAAAAATGCACTACTGTCTGGAAAACAAATGAGCAAATGAAACAGATAATTCCTCCTCTTAGTTTCAGAGGATTTGGAGTATAATTGTTGACATGGATCGTGTAGAAATTGTGTAAAATTGTCGTTTTGGTGCTCGTCAGTAGATAAAAGTGAGTGAAGTAGAAAAAGCTGAGGCTCAAAAAGTACAAAAATAATGAAAACCCTTTAACACCACGTGGCTGATGAAGTTAAAATCACATCAACGCGTTTCAGCACTTCGGATTCATCAGGAAAACTCCACTTTGACTCATTTAGCCAATGGGGGTTACATCAGATGCCCTTCCGCATTCAAGCCTCTGGATTTATCCAATCTTGGGTCGGACCAGTTGAGGAAAGATTCTGAACTGAATTTATATAGACTTTTTTTTTTTTTTACTAATTTATTACCAAAAAAAGGAAAGAAAAGAAAACAAGAACCTGAGATGAATGTGCATGTTAATTATCAATGGCAATTTTCAGAAGACATATTTGACATTTTGAAATAAAACAAACAAACAAGAAACCAAAAAATCCAAGAATCTTTCAGGTTTCTATTGATTTAGCCAATTACATCAGATGCCCTCCCCATGCGACTCTCTGATGGGTTCTAAACTGAATTTATTTAGGCTCAGCTTTATAGCTTTATTAATGTGTGTTACTTCAGATGCCCTTCCACGTGCCAACTTCTGCAATTATACACACACTTACTTATGCTTTTTAATTACAAATATTAAATTTAGCCAAAAATAAATAAAAAAGATGCCCTTCCCATGCAGCCCTCTGCATTTACCCTGGCTTGGATCTACTACAACTACTACTACTACTATTATTACTACTACTACTACTACTACTACTATTATTACTACTACTACTACTACTACTACTACTACTACAACCACTACAACTGCTACTACTAGTACTACTACTATTATTACTACTACTACTGCTACTACTATTATTACTACTACTACTACTACTACTACTACTACTACAACCACTACAACTGCTACTACTAGTACTACTACTATCAATATAAATTTGTATAATTTGTATAATTTTTCAGGTTTCTATTGATTTAGCCAATTATAACAATTATTATTAATTATATCAGATGCCCTCCCATATTTAACCCTCTGATGGATTCTGAACTGAATTTACTTATACATATTTTTTTTACTCATTTACTGCAATAAAAATAAATAAATACATAAATAATAAAAATTAAAAAGATGCCCTTCCCATGCAGCTTTCTGCATTTATCCTGGCTTAGGTCCACTACTACTACTGCTACTACTACTACTACTACTACTACTACTACTACTACTACTACTACTACTACTACTACTACTACTACTATTGCTACTACTACAACCACTACTACTACTACTACTACTACTACTACTACTACTACTACTACTACTACTACTACTACTACTACTACTAAATATCTTTATTTATTTATGTTGTATCAGATGCCCTTCCACATTCAACCCTCTGCAATTATTCTATACACTTAATTATGCATATTAATTATCAATATAACCCAAAACATAATACAAAGGTCCCAGTTCATCATTGTCAATTTCTAACTTACCTAAAATATCGAATAAAATAAAATAAAAATAAAATACATATTTGACTCATTTACTGCAATAAAACAAACAAAACAAAACAAAACCACCTCCCCAAGCGACTCTCTGATGGATTCTGAGCTGAATTTACTCACTAGACATATTTTTCACTCATTTACTGCAATAAAAAGAAAAAAAAAATCCAAGAATCTTTCAGGTTTCTATTGATTTAGCCAATTACGTCTGATGCCCTCCCCGTGCGACCCTGACGAATTCTAAACCAGGCTTATTTTTCACTCATTTACTGCAATAAAAAGAAAAAAAAACCCGCAGTATTGTCTTGCAAACGAACGAGCAAACGAAACAGATAATTCGAGGTCCGGGCGGCGCGCACGTAAACTCTCGGAGCATTCGCAGGACTAATTGTTGACAGGTGGACTTAATGCCCTCTTTGAAACAAAAGCGTGATTTACGAGCGCGATCTCTGGACCTCGGCTTTCAACGCCGCTACTACAGACCGGTCCAGCCCTCGCGGTCTTTCCCAGGCGCCCCCTCCCCTCCCCTTCCCCCCTCGCCCTCGCCCTGCTCTTCGTCGCCCTCCTCTCCATCGCACCTCATCAGTTTGGGCCAGTCACTTTCACCTCGCCGGGGCTTTGAAGTCGCGGTGCCCGCCCCGAAAGGCAGACGTGCGCTCCTAATGTCAGAGGGCTTATTTTTCACAGTTTATACCCAGGAATGTGAGCGCGTTCTGGGGGAGGACGGAGGGAAGGGCGCGGGGGCGGCTCCGGGGGGTTACGGAGAGGTCCGGGTCTAGACAGAAGAGAGATGTTGAAGGGTGGTGTCTTTATTTTACGGCCGGGTGGAAATGAGGAGGGGGAGAAACGAGAGCGGCTCAGGACGGTTTCAAATCAATTTGACTGGTTTGGGAAGAGTTAAGCTGGGCTGTAGATCTGGTTTAGTCCTGTTCTAGTCCTGGTTTAGTCCTGATTTCGTCCTTGGTTAGTCCTGGTTTAGTCCTGGTTTAGTCCTAGTTTAGTCCTGTTTTCGTCCTGGTTTAGTCCTGGCTGAGTCTTGTTTTCGTCCTGTTTTCGTCATGGTTTAGTCCTGGTTTAGTCCTGGCTTAGTCCTAGTTTAGTCCTGGTTTAGTCCTGGCTTAGTCCTGGTTTCATCCTGTTTTCGTCCTGGTTTAGTCCTGTTTTTGTACTGGTCTAATCCTTCTTTAGTCCTTCTTTAGTCCTTCTTTAGTCCTTCTTTAGTCCTTCTTTAGTCCTGGTTTAGTCCCGGTTTAGTCCTAATTTCCCCTGATCAGATCAGTGCTGATTTTCTGTGGGTCTAGTCCTTGTTTAGTCCTGGTTTAGTCCTGGTTTAGTCCTCGTCAAGTCCTCATTTCCTCATGGTCAGTTTAGTCCTGTTCTTGTCCTGTTCTTGTCCTGTTCTTGTCCTGTTCTAGCCCAGGTTTAGTCTATATTCAGTCCAGATTTAGTTCATCTTAAGTCCAGGTCTATTCCTGGTTCAGTCCTTATTTTGTCTGGGTCTAGTCCTGGTTTAGTCCCGGTCTAGTCCTTGTCTATTCCTGGGATATAGTCCTCGTCAAGTGCTGATTTCCTCATGTTTGATTCATGGTCTAGCCCTGGTTTAGTCCTGGTTTAGTCCTGGTTTAGTCCTGGTTTAGTCCTGGTTTAGTTCCTGGTTTAGTTCCTGGTTTAGTCCTGGTTTAGTCTCATTTTTCTGTGACTCTCACACACCTCCCGGGTTTGTCTAAACACATTTCCGGTGGTTTGGCGCCTGTAGTTCCCTGTATCGGACTTCGGTGAACACCTAAACTCAATATTTGGCCTGTGCTGCCCACGCTGGAGTCCGTCCATCAAACGCTGCAGGTTCCTGGAAAGCAGGGAGCGAGTGAGGAGTGAGAGAGATTTGACCCGGGTAACACCTTCTGGGTCACGCGCTGCAGCCGACCCCGACCAGGGCCCTGCCAATCAGGGACACGGCACCGGGACGAGGCCGACGGACGGACGAGAAGACGAGGGGAAAGAGGGAGGAGAGAGGAAAAGAGAGAGAGACAGGGTAAAGGGGGTAAGAGAGAGCGAGTGGGAGAGGAGAGAGAGAGAGACGGAGAAATATGGAAAGGGAGGGAAGAGAGAGAAAGAGAGGGGGAGGAGAGAGAGGGAGTGAGAATAGAAGAGAGGTAAAGAGGGAGCAGAAGAGGAGCGGAAGAGATGAAGAGAGAGAGGAAGTGGGAGGGAGAGAGAGGAGAGAGGGAGAGAGAAAGAGAGGGAGAGTGAGAGATGCAGATACAGAGAGGGAGAGAGAGAGGGGAGAAGAGAGAGAGGAGAGAGGGAGAGAGGAGAGAGAGGGGGAAAGAGACATGGAGATAAAGAGAGGGAGAGAGAGAGAGAATAGAAGAGAGTTAAAGAGGGAATGGAAGAGGAGCGTGAGAGATGAAGAGAGAGAGGAAGTGGGAGAGAGAGAGAGAGAGAGGAGACAGAGGGAGAGAGGAGAGAGGGGGAAAAAGAGCAAGATGGAGAGGGGGAGAGAGAAAGAAAGAGTGAGAGAGACCGGGGGAAAGAGAAAGAGATAAAGAGGGAGAGAGAGAAAAGGGGGAAAGAGAGAGAGAGATGGAGAGAGAAAGAGAGAGAGAGGGAGTAGAAAATGAGAGTGAAATGAAGAGAGAGAAAGAGGGTGAGAAGGAGAGAGAAAAAGGAAGCGGTAGAGGAGAGCACTCTCTAAAAGAGAGAGAGAGTGGGAGGAGAGACGGGGAGAGGGAGAGAAAAACGGAGTAGGAGAAGAGAGAGCGAAAAGGGGAGATAGAGAAAGAGGGAGCGGTAGAGGAGAGCGAAGAGAGAGAGGGGAGAGAGAGAGAGGGGGAGAGAGAGGTCTGTAGACACACGCCCACGCGCTTTTAGAGAGCGAATGATACAGCAGAAAAATTGATCAGTTCTTTTTACTCTATTTTTTTCTCAATTTTCAATTTTATTTGATTTTGTATGAATAAAATGTAATAAAAATCTTTCAATATTCATTTCCTGAACTTACATTTTCACACAAAGGAGCTCATTTGAATACAATTATCAGACTGGTAGAGTTTAGTGCTCATTGACCCATCACGTTTTCTGTCATTTTCAGTTTTTTTCCCCCTTTCCTTTGTCCTCATAAACCGTCATATTTGTCGTCTCTGATTGGCTAATCCACCTGTCAATCACACCAGACTCACACCTTTATAAAGCACTGAAAAAGTAAAAAAAAAAAAAAGTGTATTCTGGATCCCAGCGTAATTCAGTTTATCTAGTGTTTCTTTTTTTTTTTTGCTAAAACAAAATATGCATCGTTACTGTGAGGAGCCACGCCTCTCCACAGATCTGACCTGTAACTCCCTCATGGCATCGCCTTGCCTCCGTGTAGATACAAATATGTTTGCATCAGAATATGTATTGTTTTGTGTACAAGCAGCTCATCCATTCTAGGGACGGCGAAAACTTAAAAAAAATTTTAAAACATGACCGAACACCGAGCCTCGTTAACCGGTTAAAATCGCTTTAATCGTTCAGTTTAACATCTGTTCTAAATCTAATCGCTATTTGAAATAACAGCATCTGGACTCACACGTGACAGCGCTGAAGATAAAGGCGTTAGTCGAGTGTCAGAAGCTCCGTGGCTCATTTCAGAAAACGACCGAAGAGACGCCGCTTATAGACTGAGGAGCACAAGTCTGTGAACGCCACATGAAGCGTTTAAACACGGACACGTAAGGCTCAGTTTAACCCAGCATCATGACTTTAGTCACAATACGCACAAAACCGAGAGGATAAAACGCCAAAACATCCAACAGCCGCCTGCACGACAAAAGCTTCTGTGGAAACTCAAACTACTAAAGCCTGTAGAGATAAACAGAAACACAGAGAAAGACTCGGCGGGGCACAGTTAGCATGGTTAGCATAGTTAGCACGGTTAGCATAGTTAGCATGGTACGTTGGCTTTTCTCACCTGTAGAAGAGGCTCGAGGTTGGGGCATTTTGAGGTGAAAAGTCAGTGTCTTGTAACCTCCAAGTCGAATGGATGAACAAACAGTAACGAGCCCCAGAAAATGTGCGTTTAAGCTCCGGTCTGTGATCATTTAGGGCGAGTCACACTCGGACTGTAGAACTGTGCCGCTCAAACACGATTACGTAGGGCTCCATTTAACAGACGGTCAAACAATTTGGACCGGTTAATGTTGGTTCGGTCAACCATCCCTAATCCATTCATGTTCTCCTACATTTGAACCTCAGGCAAAACTCTGATCTCAGATCAAAACAGCACAGAAAAACGTCAATCCCAAAATATAAAACATATTTTAGGCTCTAGACATAGGCTGTCTTCGAATGTCCGCACTATTTAGGGATCACGCCATTTTTAGGGGTTTACTGGTGAAAGAGTAGTGCACTCAAAACTTCCCACAACATAGCTTGAAAAACAGTGGCCATCGGTGGTCACTAGAGCGGTCAATATAGACCACAATGCATTGGGAGAGTCGGGAAAACAACGGCCTTCAGCGACAGGAGTTTAACTGGACTCGACTGAATGAAGCAGGTAAAAGCACAGGTTAAGGAAACTGTAAACACGACTAAATAAACCGTTATGAGAGCGATAATTTCCACATTTCAGACAAAAAGCGAATAATCGAGTCTGTTTACATGAAACCCAGTGTGGCAAAAACCTGCAGGGTTATTATAAGTTCAGAAATATCCGCGTGTCAGTCTGATCTGAGCTTTATTTCTGACAGAAATCAAGTTTTATTGGAGTTTCGTGGAGTTCTTGTAACCCAGACGTATTGAATGAGTGCACTGTAGAGGGCGCTAGAGAGTGCGGGGTTAGGGGCACCTCCAGGCGCCGCCGCGGAGAGACAAATGTGCTCATGGACCACCTCCGAGGCTCCTTACCGTGCAGCGGGGATCCAGACGGGCTGCTGGAGAGGCCGGGGATGGGGCTGCAGCGTCCCCCGATGCCCCCGGCTCCTCCCAGGATACAGGCTCCGGGCACTCCCGCCGCCGCCCCTCCGCCCGCCCCGGCCCGGCTCAGCTCCGCCTCCATCTCCTCCAGCCCGGCGCTCTTCTGGAAGCGGGACATGCGGTTGACCACGCGGGGGGACATGTGCGTGCGGGCACAGGGGGCGCCGCCGTACGGGTTTACGGGGAACACGTGGGTGGTGCCGCGGAGGGTGCTGACGGCCACCCACCGACTGTCCGGGCTGAAGCACATGTCCTGGACCTGGAGACAGACACAGAGATCAGAGCCGGGGAGACAGGGTGTGGTCCTGGTTTAGTCCTGGATTAGAGCTGGTCTAGGCCTGGTTTAGTCCTTGTCTAGTCCTGGTTTAGTCCTGGTTTGGTTTGGTTCTAGCCCTGTTCAAGTCCTGTTCTGGTCTTGATTTATTCCTGGTGTAGTCCTAGTTTAATCCTGGTTTAGTGCTGGTTTATTCCAGGTTTAGTCCTGGTTTAGTGTAGGTGGTTAAGTCCTGAGTTAGTCCTGAGTTAGTCCTTGTTTAGTCCTGGTTTGGTTTGGTTCTAGCCCTGTTCAAGTCCTGTTCTGGTCTTGATTTATTCCTGGTGTAGTCCTAGTTTAATCCTCGTTTAGTGCTGGTTTAGTCCAGGTTTAGTCCTGGTTTAGTGTAGGTGGTTAAGTCCTGAATTAGTCCTAAGTAGGTCCTGAGTTAGTCCTTGTTTAGTCCTGGTTTGGTTCTAGCCCTGTTCAAGTCCTGTTCTGGTCTTGATTTAGGCCTGGTCTAGTCTTGGTTTAGTCCTTGTCTAGTCCTGGTTTAGTCCTGGTTTGGTTTGGTTCTAGCCCTGTTCAAGTCCTGTTCTGGTCTTGATTTATTCCTGGTGTAGTCCTAGTTTAATGCTGGTTTAGTGTAGGTGGTTAAGTCCTGAGTTAGTCCTGAGCTAGTCCTTGTTTAGTCCTGGTTTGGTTCTAGCCCTGTTCAAGTCCTGTTCTGGTCTTGATTTAGGCCTGGTTTAGTCCTGGTTTAATCCTGGTTTAGTGCTAGTTTAATCCTGGTTTAGTCCTGGTTTAACCCTTTTTTAGTCATTGTTTAGTACTTGTTTTAGTCCTGATTTAGTGCTGGTTTAGTCCTGGTTTAGTTAAAGTTTAGTCCTTCCTTAGTCCTTGTTTAGTCCCAGTTTAGTGCTGGTTTAGTCCTGGTTTAGTCCCAATTTAGTACTGGTTTAGTCCTTGTTTAGTCTTTCTTTAGTCCTGGATTAGTTAAGGTTTAGTCCTTGCTTTGTCTTTGTTTAGTCCCAGTTTAGTTCTGGTGTAGTTCTGTTTAGGGCCTGGTTTAGTGTAGGTGGTTTAGTCCTGGTTAAGAGCTGGTCTAGTCCTTGCCTAGTCCTGGTTTAGTCCTGGTTTAGTCTTTGTTTAGTCTTTGTTTAGTCTTTGTTTAGTCCTAGTTTAGTCCTAGTTTAGTTAAGGTTTAGTCCTGGTTTAGTCCTGTTTAGTCTTTATTTAGTCCTGGTTTAATCCTGGTTTAGTCCTAGTGGTTTAGTCCTGAGCTAGTCCTTGTTTAGTCCCTGTTTAGTCCTAGTGTAGTTTGAGTCTAGGCCTGTTCAAGTCCTTGCCTGGTCTCGATGTGGTCCTGGTTTAGTCCTGGTCTAGTCCTGGTTTAATCCTGGTTTAGTTCTTGTTTAGTCCTAGTGGTTTAGTCCTGAGCTAGTCCTTGTTTAGTCCCGGTTTAGTCCTAGTGTAGTTTGAGTCTAGGCCTGTTCCAGTCCTTGCCTGGTCTCGATGTGGTCCTGGTTTAGTCCTGGTCTAGTCCTGGTTGAGTCCTGGTTAAGTTCTGGTTTAGTCCAGGTTTAGTCCTGGTTCAAGCCTCCTCTAAGCTATCGACGCCTGTGGTTCTGTTTGCCCCACACATTTCAGGCCTCAGGAAAACCGGTCACGTTTCCTCCCACTGTATCTGAACTGTATTTCTGCTAAAACAGCCGTAAGTTCGTTCAGCCATGTTTAATTTCTGCTGCCGTGTTGATCCAAATCACAGACTCAAACCAAAAAAAAACACATGCTCCACAGGTCACTGACTCCAGGGAGAAAAACAGGAAGCACAACTAATGGAGGTCAAATAAATACAATAAATGAATCAAGATACACAGGAAAAAGTGGAGTTTTAAAGTGACCCTCACAGAATCAATTTTCTCAGAGTTTATCAATGAAGTCAATGAAGTAACACTGGACCAAAGTTCCTGTTTAACCCCGAAATCAAGAGTTATATTAACATTTTGAGAGTAAACATAACACTTTGTCAGGTTATCCTGACTTAGCTAAACAACACACCGAGGTGTTTTATTTTTACACTTTATTTTAGTTAATTTGAGATTAAATTATGAACGAAACTGGTTCAAACTGTTTTTTTTCTCGTGGGAGATTGAAGTGGTGGGTGGGAGAAGCCAAGTGAACACTAAGGGAAGTGGAATTAACACTAAGGGAAGTGGAATTAACACTAAGGGAAGTGGAATTATCACTAAGGGGAGAGGAATTAACACTTTGAGAAGTTGAATTAACACTAAGGGAAGAGGAATTAACACTTTGAGAAGTTGAATTAACACTAAGGGAAGAGGAATTAACACTTTGAGAAATTTAATTAACACTAAGGGAAGAGGAATTAACACTAAGGGAAGTGGAATTAACACTTTAATTTAGTTGAATTAACACTAAGGGAAGTGGAATTAACACTTTGAGAAGTTGAATTAACACTAAGGGAAGAGGAATTAACACTTTGAGAAGTTGAATTAACACTAAGGGAAGAGGAATTAACACTTTGAGAAGTTGAATTAACACTAAGGGAAGAGGAATTAACACTTTGATAAATTGAATTAACACTAAGAGAAGAGGAATTAACACTGAGAAGTTGAATTAACACTTTGAGAAGGTGAATTAACACTAAGGGAAGTTAAATTAACACTTTGAAAAGTTGAATTAACACTAGAGGAAGTTTAATTAACACTAAGGGAAGTTGAATTAACACTCAGGAAAGTTGAATTAACATTTTAAGAAGTTGAATTAACACTAGAGGAAGTTGAATTAACTTTGCCCATATCAACTCTGGCAAATAACCCCAACTCAAACCCCCATTTCTCTTTCAAACAGTTAAAATAACACTTTTTTTGTGTTAAAAACAAGAATATTTTACCCTGAAATGTTAATCCTCCAGTTTTTGCCGTGTATGTTGCTCATTTCTCCCCTGGTTTAAATACAAGTCTAAGTCTACTGCTGAAACTATGACTTTATTCTCTGTTAGCTGCACTTGTTTGTGTGGAAAAAATAAATAAAGTGTGAACTATTTACTCTCACTTACAAACTTTACGTCACTGTACTGGTGTTTTTAGATAGAATATGATGATGTTAGACTCTCAGATGAAGGAAAGAGCCAGTTTTCCTGTTGTTTACGTTGTACTTTGACATAAAATCTCCAAATTTAATCCACAAACACTGAACCTGAGCCTTTCTATTATTGATTAGACTCAAGGCTTCACTAAAAGCGACATTTTTTATTCATAATTTGAGCTGTTCCCCACTGTATTAGAACGTTGTGATGTCTGAAACGAAGCGCCACCACATTATTTTAAACAGTACTGTGCCGCGTTCGTTTTGATAGAAACATACATTGCGCTCATTTTGTTCAATATTTGTGTAATTCTTCTCGCTCATTGTGAAACCGCCTGGAAACAAACAGCAGATTCCAGAAATATCAGCGTTGGCCCGGCCGCCCTGTTTACCTCTCGGATAAACACTTCACAATGACAATGCGCGAAGCCGAAAGGTGGTAAAGCGATGATAAATAAACGCGGTGTATTGTTTAGCGCTCGCTGAACCGAAGCTAACTCCGAGCTACGCCGATAGCATCTCCCGGAGTATTTTAAACACGCCAGACACTGGGCAGACAGACAGCAGACAGATGCACCAGACAATGCCATCTCCGGAGACAGGCCTCGATATGGAACTGGGTTATTTATAAGTGCAAATGGCAAATGAGCGAGATGCTACATGCTAAAGGTCATTTGGCGCGTTCAGATCTGTTGTGGAACGTTTTATAGTTAGTGCAGAGACGTGAGCAGTGATTATTTTAACTTTTTGTGGAGTCTAATCTGTAAAGTTAAAGGTAGAGCTGTTTAAAACCCTTCCAGACCTTAATTTTGCTCTTAAAACTCCCCCTTTTACCCGCTAATGAAGTGTTTTATATCCTTTTATTCAGTACAACCTGTTATTTCACAATCTGCTGCTGTGGTTGTGGCTGTAATAAAAGCTACAGGACCTGAAATACAAAATACACAGCAAACATGTAACTTTTCGGACATAAAAATGCTTAATTTAGGACCTTAGCTACAAAAGTGCAAAATATCAAGTCTGTAAGTAAACTAAAATATCCCTATTGTCCTCAAAACAAAAAAAAGAGCAACTGCCAAGAGCAGCGACCATCTTGATTCACTTCACTCTTTGGCAAAGTTTGGAGCAATCAAAATGGACAGAGCGCACGAGTTTGGCAGAAAACAAACACAAATTTTCCCTGCGTCACCATGCAACGTGTGTGTGACGTTGGATAATGCCGGGAATAAGCTTGGAATGCTTTTCAAGGAAAAAAGTAAGCTTCTATCTTTTATGGTTGGAAAGTCAAGAGATGTGACTAAACCGTTTGCTCTCGTTTAGGCTTCTGAAGGCGAGGGTGCGATTTGTTGACGTTTGGTACTGGTTCTGTGGTTCTTCAGAGCGTCCCTAGTTAGTCCCTGTTATAGAGGTTTACCCGGGACAGAATTTCAGCCCCGCTCCCGCCCCGCACTGTTTTGCGTCGGGCCCTGTGGGAGTGCAGTGCTCTACCTTGGTTTAGTCCTGGTTTAATCCTGGTTTAATCCTGGTTTAGTCCTGGTTTTGTCCCTGGTTTAGTCCTGGTTCAGTCCTATTTCAGTCCTGATTTAGTCCTATTTCAGTCCTGATTTAGTCCTGGTTTTGTCCCTGGTTCAGTCCTATTTCAGTCCTGATTTAGTCCTCGTTTTGTCCCTGGTTCAGTCCTGGTTCAGTCCTATTTCAGTCCTGATTTAGTCCTGGTTTTGTCCCTGGTTTAGTCCTGGTTCAGTCCTACTTCAGTCCTGATTTAGTCCTGGTTTTGTCCCTGGTTCAGTCCTCGTTCAGTCCTACTTCAGTCCTGGTTCAGTCCTGATTTTGTCCTAATTCAGGCCTGGTTCATTCCTGGTTTAGTCCTGGTTTAGTCCTGGTTTAGTCCTGGTTCAGTCCTGGTTCAGTCCTGATTTTGTCCTAATTCAGTCCTGGTTCATTCCTGGTTTAGTCCTGGTTTAATCCTGGTTTAGTACCAGTTTTATCCCTGGTTCAGTCCTGGTTCAGTCCTAATTCAGGCCTGGTTCATTCCTGGTTTAGTCCTGGTTTAGTCCTGGTTTAGTCCTGGTTTAGTCCTGGTTTAGTCCCTCTGGTTCAGTTCTCGTTTAGTCCTATTTCAGTCCTGGTTCAGTCCTGATTTTGTCCTAATTCAGGCCTGGTTCATTCCTGGTTTAGTCCTGGTTTAGTCCTGGTTTAGTCCTGGTTTAGTCCTGGTTTAGTCCTGGTTTAGTCCCTCTGGTTCAGTCCTGGTTTTGTCCTAATTCAGGCCTGATTCAGGCCTGGTTCATTCCTGGTTTAGTCCTGGTTTAGTCCCTCTGGTTCAGTTCTCGTTTTGTCCTAATTCAGTCCTGGTTCACTTCTGGTTTAGTCCCTGGTTTAGTCCTGGTTTAGTCCCTCTGGTTCAGTCCTGGTTTTGTCCTAATTCAGTCCTGGTTCACTTCTGGTTTAGTCCCTGGTTTAGTCCTGGTTTAGTCCCTCTGGTTCAGTCCTGGTTTAGTCCCTCTGGTTCAGTCCTGGTTCACTTCTGGTTTAGTCTCATTCCAGACAAAGGTGTAACATTTCCACGAAGAAAAGCAGGTAGAAAAAAAAAAAAAAAACTGCATTATAGGTTTGAATGTAGAAACAATATAAATAATAATAGAGCTGCTGATCATGTAAAAAAAATCATAATTAATCCTTTTTTGTTCATTTTTTGGAGTCACGTTGTTATGTAAATCCACTGTTCCCCATCCTTTGTGCTTGTTTAACATTCACAGTATCACGTAAAAGTATCTGCATTGTTAAAAGAGCCGTTTAACGATAAAACAGAAGCACTAGTTTGCATTTTTACTGCAGCAAATTGTGATAAATAATTACCTGTCTCAGCAGACTGTACGAGGAAACTCTGATGCACCAGATAATTATAACAGGCACCAGACCATAGTACTCATCAGACAAGCGTCCAGTGTCGGGACGATCCGACCACAGCTAAAAAAAAAACCTCTCAAATGTGGAATAAAGTTTAGCGCTTCCTCCAGTGACTGTGCTGTTTCTCAGTTCTTTGTGTCTTTTTGTTTTGTCTTGTTTTTATTGTGAGAAGTCTTGTAAAAGCATGTGGTTTTGACTGGTCGGGCAGCGGAATAATCGTAATAATATTTACAATTTGAACAATCGCACGACCGCATTTGACATTTAGAAAAATCCCAGTTCTCGGAGAAACAAAATACACCACAAGCTAATGTTCTGTACACATTACAGACATGGCACGCCGTTAAAAGAAATAACAGTCTGTAAACTCTGATTATTTGTGATTATTCTAGCCAATAAAAATGTTTGCCTCACGCACGGACTTTTTAAAAGGTCCACAGTGTAACTTTTCAGTTTCCCAGCACGGCATTAAACCTTTCTATCGTCACGGAGACCAAACTAAGCCAAGTTACAGGTCAGATCGGTGAAAAATGCTTGATTTTCTTGGAATTTTTGAGCTATAAAACCACCTGTAATTGAATAAATGTAAAGTAGAGCTGTTTAATGTCACACTGTGGAACATTCCAGGCACAGAAATATTCATAGAAACGACACACGGACAGGAATAAATAAAAGTTAACGTGATTTCAGTGCATTAAACTGTTATTTCTTGGAACATAAATGTCTCAAATAACCAATTTATTGTAAAATTTAAAGATGTATTGTGTAACTTTTCAGGTTTAGGACTATTGCTGTGCTACTGCTTTGCCTGTAATGTTCCACAATATGGTATTAAACTAACAGGTGTTTTTATTGCTCAAAAATACCTAGAAAAACTGACCTGTAACTTGGTTCTGATGAAGTTAGAAGGTTTAATGTCAAACTGTGAAACATTCCAGACAAAGCAATAACATCTCCATGTAAAAAAAGCATTTGACAGACCCTTCACCAGAAAAGTTACACAGTGCACCTTTAACTTTAGAGATGAGAGCATGAGCATGCCTTCAAAACCGAGACAAGACCGAGTCCAAATGCGGCCGAGTCCAAGACAAGACCGAGTCCAAGCACCTCCAAGACCGAGACAAGACCGAGTCCAAGCACCTCCAAGACCGAGACAAGACCGAGTCCAAGCGCCTTCAAGACCGAGACAAGACCGAGTCCAAGCACCTCCAAGACCGAGACAAGACCGAGTCCAAGCGCCTTCAAGACCGAGACAAGACCGAGTCCAAGCGCCTTCAAGACCGAGACAAGACCGAGTCCAAATGCGGCCGAGTCCAAGACAAGACCGAGTCCAAGCACCTCCAAGACCGAGACAAGACCGAGTCCAAGCGCCTTCAAGACCGAGACAAGACCGAGTCCAAGCACCTCCAAGACCGAGACAAATCAGAGTCCAAGCGCCTCCAAGACCAAGACAAGACCGAGTCCAAGCACCTCCAAGACCGAGACAAATCAGAGTCCAAGTGCCTTCAAGACCGAAACAAAACGCCATATACATCATTTTAAAAACATTTATCTTGAAAACTACAAAGTCCAGCTCAAAGATGATGTCGATGTTGGTAAAAGATCCTTTAGTCCTGCATAAATCACCTTCCACTTTACATTTTAGTACCAAGACCAAATTTGTTTCCCAGTTGATAAAATTTTTTCCAAATTTTGCATTGAAGGCACACTGCACTTGTGTAACTGTGTGTGAGCAGATTCAAATACGCAAAATGACTTCTCTTTGGCAGTGAAATGCACGGCTCAACCTGAAAATATTACATATAAAATCTTGATGTGTTTCTATACATTCTGTAAAAAATTGAGTTTATTTCAACAAGAACTGGCAAAATTATTGGAAATGACGTCAAATTCTTTGGGACACCCTGTATTATAATAAATAAAAACATCTCCACAGAGACAAGTAAAAGTAAAGGTCCATAAAGTTACCAGAAAAGTTACACAATGCACCTTTAACCTTTTAATACAGAAGCAGTGGTGAAGTTGCCTAGTATCACCAAACTCAAACTCAAACTAAATCAAATCGTCTTATCGTCTTATCTGTGTCACATTCCTTCCACGCTTCAGAGTTCCTGTCCGGCGATGCCTCCCTCGTCTTTTATCGCCTCCAGTTAAATTTAGAAAGACACGACACGAGTAAACACGAGAGCTGCCAAACTGTCACCGCACAAATATTTCAAACTCGATTTTCGATACCGAAGAGAATCCCCGATACTCGACCCTGGTTTGATGTCCGGACCAATCCGACTTTAGAGGAAAGGGCCCGTGTTAGGCCTTTTTCACCAATCGATGAGATGATTTCAGGCCTCGAATTGGGAATATCTACTGAACTAAAGGTAAAAAGAGCTTGAAAACGACCACTCTGTGATGTCACAAGGTGGAACAGAGCATTTTGAGCTTTGGAGATATAGACAGACTAATAATAAAAATGTAAAAATGCAACAAAACACAACTTCAGGTCTGTTTATGAGGAGGTAACAGCATCAGAACATGACTTAAAGCGCTCAAGAGTCAGTTTTGTGTAATACAGAACCTTTAAATACACATGTTAACATAAGGGCTGCTTCCCAAAAGTTTCAGTAAACACACTGCATAAAATCAGGCAGGGAAAGCGAATTAGTAAGTCACTTAAAAGCAATAAAAATGCTATGGCTGTAGCTGGCTAAAGAAATTCTTGTTGAGCTAAAGAAAGGATGTGGCAAAAGCTCTCACAAGACGATACCTCATGCACACAAAAAAAAACGTATGCAAAAAAGTACGAGGAAACACTGTATGTACAGTTGTGCTTACAGACCCTGACAGAATTTATGATTTCTTGTCCATCGTTCAGAGAATATGAATGAAAACACAAAAACTTTTCTTTCACTCATGGTTAGTGCTTTGGGTGAAGCCGTTTATTATCAAACTCCTGTGTTTCCTCTTTTTAAATCAGAATGACACAGAAACTACACAAATGCCCCAGTGAAGCTGGAGTCTTTTGTGATAGTTGTGGATGTGTTCTTTTCTCTGATGGTGAAGCTGCTCATTCTTCTGGGCAAAAGGCTTCAGTTCCTGTAAATTCTTGGGCTCTTGTCTGAACTGCAGCTTGAATCTGCCCAGAGGCTCAGTGATACTGAGGTCAGAAGAGACGAAGACTCCAGAACCTTCACTTTATTCTCCAGAACCTTCACTTTATTCTGCAGAACCTTCACTTTATTCTGCTGGAGACAGTGACAGCTCCACTTTGTGTTTTGGATCATTATCATGTTGGATTATCCACGTACGTCCCATGTGCAGCTTCTGGACTGAGGAATCATCAATTCTGACAGGGTCTGTGAACTTCTGAGCACAACTGTATATAGTAGGATGTCCCGATCTGATATTCAGTATCGATATCAGCTCCCAATCCGGCTCTTTTATGAGTATCGGACAGTACTGGATTCAGTCACATAATCGGACAGCTGGTAAATAAAAAAACGCTGCCATGTCGCTGTGTGGGACTTTTCACTACAACAAAATAAGAGTCAAACAGCGACGCAAACGCTGCAAACAAACAGTTCCTCCTGTAGGAACCAGCAGAGCCACTTTAACACGATCGATTTGATTCGTCACTTACAAAAGAATCATCCGGACGAAGGTCAGAATCAGGATCAGATTTTATTGCCGTATGAGTGAACAGGTTCACAACATTAGGAAATTGCTGCGGTTCTTGGAGCGGAATGTAGACAAACACTAAACGTGCAACAAATAAAACAGAATAAAATAAAGTAGAAAACAATAAACTATAATATAACACAAACATGTACAAGGTCGGTAAGGCTTTCGTTGTCTAATGGACGACGAAAGCGACACGGCGTTACAGAAACGGCACTACCAGATCTATAAAAAAAAAAGGGTATTGTATCATTATTGGAAAGAGCACTGCTTAAAAAATTTGGATGGGATCAGAAGCCAAAAAATCTTGATCGGGACATCTCTACTATATAAAGACTGATTTAATTTACGAATCATGAGTTTAATCTGACTTTTTACATAGAAATACCAACAAATACCAGATCTTCAGCTCCCTCCGGCACTCACATCTCCGTTCTGCTGTTGTCCCATTTAAATCCTGATCATCTCAATAAAATAATTATTCTAATGCACATTTGGACGGCCTGAAATACTTGGCCTACAGCACAGCGGATTACAGGAGTCAAGACGTGTAGAAATGAATGAATGAACGAACGGCACACTCCAAATCACTGATAAAACTGATCTGGGTCGAGATAAAAGCCGAAGGTGAAAACCGGACTTAACCGAGCCACTTATCTGTTTGTCACACTTTAAATCTTCCGTAATGACGCCCGGTCGGTGCCTGATACGTTCTGTTCTCGTCGCGGCTGATGTCACGAAAATTCCCCGGGGGTGTGAGGCTAACTGGAAGCACTTATGTGTCAGAGGCTGTTACTCAAGGTGGAATTTAATCTGAGCTTTGAATTAACGCGATCTGACCGTGAAGACGAGATTAAGATCGAACTACAGCAGGTGAGCTGCTGGTTTAGGCTGTTAAACAAGTCCTTCCCAAATAACACTGCAGGTAAAGGCATCTAATGAAGCCACCGTACGTTCTCAAAATGTGCAAAGTTTTTCAGAAAAGTTGGATTTTGCAGAAAATTAAATAAAATCCCTTAACCCCAGAGCTCTTCCTGGTGCATAAATGTCAGATGAACTCCTTCAAGTTTTCCTGTAACTGTCCTTTTAAGTTAAACTGTTTATTTATTTATTTTTAGATTTAGTGTTAATATTATCCCGTACACATGCTTCCCTTTATGCCAACACCTTTATGAACTGTTTTTCTGTCTCTGAGCCAAACTGAAGTAGAGCCATTATTATTATTTTTATTTAGATTTTGTTGATTTGAGAATAGCTGCTGTTTTTCAGTAGCTAATGGGGATCGAATTAAAAAGAAACAAACAGTCTCTGACACAACTGACTTATTCTAGATTCATTTTTAAGAAACGTGTTGGAGTCACTATGGACATTTGAGAGTTTTGAGGGGTTTTTTTTTTGCTGAACTACCAAAAAAATTCAATACAACTTCATTCTAAAACTACACGTGCGTCACAGAATTGATATTTGTGCATAGCTGGGCAGAATTTTGCAGGAAGAAAAATGTTATTTAGACAGACAAAAACGCTAATTACATTTTAGTTAAAATCAGTTTCTGAAAGTTCATAAAGTTTAGGGCTGGGTATTATTAAGAAGTTGCCGATACGATACATACCTCGATACAGTGAGCTTTCGATTTGATACGATTCAGGGCAATATATTTCAAATTGATTCGATGTGGTACAATAAATAAAGCCTAATTCATGGCTGTGATACTAAAAAGTGTTTGTTAAACCACTTCTTACGCAAAGTTCATATGAAACGTAAACATTTTAATCATCAAAACAGTAGAATATGTTAAATGTGTTGCATAAAATAGTTTCCTTCCTCCAAACAAGCAACAAAACTGACGATAACTGACTTGGCGATACATCGATACAGCAGCCCATGATATCGATATTTTATCATCACATTAAACAATAGGTTATATCGTCGGTATTTTGCTATTTTTACACACCCCTAATGAAGTTATTAAAGCATTTTGCAGAATCTTGTGTTTTAAATGTGCTTTTTGGGCTTAAAACAATCACGTTATGGATAGTCGTTCACATGTAGCGGGTCAGCGACACCACGACGGCTTTGAATTTTTCCAAAAAGTAGTAGTAGAATGGGAAAAATGAAGGGAATATTTACTTCTGGAAATAGAGCAGGTGGTCACTGTTGAGCAAACTGTTGCATTATTATTATTTATTTTGATATAGATGGACCGTGATTGGCTAATCCACCTGTCAATCACGTCCACCTGATTCGACAGTCACCAGACTTATATTTTCCTAACGTACTGGGAAAGCGCATATCCGGGATCCGGAGCGAACGTTGTGAACATACCGACAAACGAAAGCTCGGCCTCGTCTCTTATCACTCAGAATCACAGTGAAGCTAAAGTGCTCGTTTACCGTCCAAACCCTGACAGGTCTCATTAAAACCAATTACCGCGACACAAAGTGGACCTTTCTTACCCCGGCGACGCAGTGAGGAGGTCAGGGCCTGGTATGCGCAAGATGGGCCCCATTAACTGTCATTGTAAGGGACGATTACAGGGAGAAACTTGGCAGCGGATTAGAAGGAGCCGCAGTTAAAAATCTCGCCGAAGAAGCTCGACATCGCAACAATTAACGTCGCGGAGTCGCATTCCCCAGTGTTTTGCGTCGTGCGTTGAAAGGCGGACGGTGCCTGAGCCGTTATCGTGTCATCTGCCCATCGCCTCCTCGGCCGGGGCCAAAATAGTGAATCGGCTCTTCGGGAACGGCTCCTTCGCGTAGTTTTTTTTTTTTAGATAACGGAATATTTTTCTGTCTAATCTTGATTTACGCTGAACCGACACAAAGATCAGCACAGAAGTAGAAAAAGCAACACGATGGAGAGATCTGTGCACGAAAAAACAAACAAAACATGCGTTTGGCACCTTAAAGCTACACGGCGTAACTTTTCTGCGTAGCCGCCTGCTTATCGCCATGGAGATGCGATCGCTTTGCCTGGAATGTTCCACGGTGTGACGTTAAACGCGTCCGTCAAACTGAAGCTCCTTCTGTGGACGGGGGCGACTCTCCGCGGATCTGAACTGTAATGTAATGTAATGCAGTGCTGTGCTGTAACCTGCTTGTCTCCCTTGGTTTAATCTATACTGCGGAACATTCTAGACAAAGCAATAACATTTCCACGGAGACAAGAAAGTAGCGGATCCTCCATCAGAAAAGGTTGCACAGTGCACCTTTAATAACAGTTTTTTTTTATTGTTCTCACCCTTATGTAACAGATAACGCTCCTTACAACTGTACAAATATGCAAACTTACATAATGAATAATACTCCCTACAAATGTACAACTACTTAACCTTATGTAACAGATAATACTCCCTACAACTCACTCGTATGTAACAGATAATGCAACCTACAACTACCACTTGCCCTGGGGGAGTATTATCTGTTAAAACAACACTGAAACCAATTCATTCAGTCTATAATCAGGCTCTGAAAGTCCTGGACATGAAACAGAAACGTCTAAATCGGGAAAATATGGTCAAATTTCAGGACGCTGCTCTGGTTTTTAAAATCCTGCAGATCTGGCCCCACCTCCTCTTTCCATTTTTGTTTTTTTTTATCAAAGTGGCAGAAACACCAGATCTGCCTCCTCTAATAATTTAGTCGTCCCATTAAGAAAAAGTCGTACTTTTTCAGTCCGAGCTCCACTTTGGGAACTCAACCCCAGCTCACAGACGCAACGCCAGGACACACAGAACCTTTAAGAACAGGTTAAAGTCGCGGTTACCTGAGAATCAAACCTGTGACCAGAGTTAATGCTTTGTGCTGCTGCCGACCTGTTTATACACATTTTTTTATTATATTTACTGTTTCTATTGTGTAGTCTGTCTCTGTGCTTTTACATTCTGTTGTGTGCTTTTATATAACCTACTAATTCTTATTCTACCGTCTTTTACTAATCGTATTGTGTGCTGTATATTGTTGGCACTTTACACCTCGCCCAGGGACAACAGCTGGAAACTACACTGCAAAAAGGATTTTCTAGCAGAGTTAAACTGACTTGAATTGAGTAGATTCGTCTTAAAAGACCAATTTTAAGATTTTTTTTACTTAATAAGGTGAGATTTTTTTTTACTTGTTTCCAGATATTCCATCCTGATTTATCTTATCTACATATTACAACTTATTCTAAGCACTTTTTTATATTAACTCAGTCCAGGTTAAGCCTCTTTAACTTCCTCCTCAAACCAATAAGGGGGAAAATCTTGCCATAAATACTTGAAACTCGTGTTTTCTGCTTAGAACAAGATTCATATTTCGTCTTGTTTTAAGAAAACTTGGTAAGTGGAAATTTGTTACTGCACTGGCAGAAAATTTCACTTAAAATAGGGCATTTTTACCTCCAAATTAGTTTTTTGTTTCATATTTTTTGATAGGCCTTTATTGCAGTGTAGCTGTGTAGCTAATACTGGCACATTTACAGAGATGTTTATTAATGTGCATTGTCCCTGTTCAAATAAACTAATAAATAAAAAATACAATAAAAAAAACTGTAGGGAGTATTATCTTTTATATAAGAGTGAGTTGTACAGTTGTAGGGAGTATTATCTGTTACATAAGCGTGAGTTGTTGTACAGTTGTAGGGAGTATTATCCGTTACATAAGGGTGAGTTGTACAGTTGTAGGGAGTATTATCTGTTATATAAGGGTGAGTTGTACAGTTGTAGGGAGTATTATCTGTTACATGTATCTTTTTTTCCAATTATCGATCAATCCTGATTTTTTATTATTATTATTATGATTAAAAAAATACAAATAACAAATAAATATTTCAAACATAAACAATCAAGACTTGTATTCGCCGCCATTAAACAAACTGTGAACTTCTCCATTAAAAACACCCAAATCTGATCAGGGATTATCAGAAACGGCTGAATCTCCAGTTTGACAACACGACCAGGAAGATAAGAAGCTGGAAAACGGGGAAAACAGCAGCCAAAGGTGGCTCCAAAGTAAATTTATTTTGGCAAAATCGCGGTGAATAAACAAAGTGAACGCCAAAGAAACGGGTCTATAATAATACCCAGAACCGCGGAGTGAAAGTACCACAATGACTCCTGTGACCCCGCTGAAACAGGACTACAGTTATACACTACTCCCTACAACTGTACAACGTAAGACTGTCTACAATTATACAACAACTCCCCCTCATGTCATAGATAATACTCCCTACTACCCCCTAAGTTTGTCTAAGTCTAAAACTAAGTCCAATTTTTACGTATTTGGGTTTAATTAAAGTTTATTTTACAGTGGTTCAATCCTGGTTTAGTCCTGGTTTAGTCCTGCTTTAGTCCTGCTTCAGTCCTGCTTCAGTCCTGATTTAGTCCTGGCTCAGTCCTGGTCTAGTCCTGGTTCAACTCTGGTCCAATCCTGGTTTAATCCTAGTTCAGTCTTGACTTAGTCCTGATTTTGCCCTGGCTCAATTTCTGGTTTAGCCCCGGTTCAATCTTGGTTTAGTCTTAGTTCAGTCCTTGTTTAAGTTTGGCTTAGTCCTGGTTTAGACCTGGTTTAGTCCTGCTTTCGCTCTGGTTTCATCCTGCTTTAGTCCTGGTTAAGTTCTGCTTTAGTCCTGGTTTAGTCCTTGTTCAGTCCTGGTTCAATGCTGATCCAGTCCTGGTTCAAACCTGGCTCAGTCCTGACTCAGTCCTGGCTCAGTCCTGGCTCAGTCTTGGCTCAGTCCTGGCTCAGTCCTGGTTTAGCCCTGGCTTAGTCCTGGTTTAGCCCTGGTTTAGCCCTGGTTTAGCCCTGGTTTAGCCCTGGTTCAGTCTTCACTCAGTCCAGGTTTCGTCCTGACTTAGTCCTGACTTAGTCCTGGTTCAATTCTTACTCAGTCCTGGTTCAAGTCCTGGTTTAGTCCTGGTTCAGTCCTGGTTCAGTCCAGTTCTAAACTACAGGGTTAGTCGCAGTTCTTTGTCGTTTTTAATGCAGAATAAGACAAAAAAAATGCTGTTTGTGGAGGAATTTACACTTAAAAATCGCAGCTTTCGTGATTTTCTAACAGCGTTTAATTCAAATTTTGATCATTCTCTCTCCAAGAAAAAAACAGTACAATTATTTTTGCGATACTCCCCACCCCCAAATACTCCGCAAACACACGACGACGAACTCTTCTCAAAACCGTAGCGCTGCAGCTCGTCAAAACTCCCGCCCTCCTCCCTCCGGTTTTTACGCCCTTCTGTCTCACCCTCTTCTGTGTGAGCGTGTGGCCGATAACCTTCGACCTTTGGCACAGACCGGCCCTGGCGGCGCTGTTTGGATTCGGCCGGATCAAAGCGCCCGCGTGTGCTCTGGGTCACACATTAACCAGGCCCAGTGATAAAACTCAACACGGCTGAACTCTACAAGGCCTGAGCTTATCTGCGGAGAGAGTGAAAGCGTCAGATTGTAGTGTGGACACGGTGGTGAAATCCGCAAACACAAACCCGCCTCTGGTTTTTGGAAGTTAAGATGGATTAAAAATACAAGGAAGGAAAATAATGCAACGGTTTAACGAGTTCAGATTTTTCAGAAGTGAGTTATTTGCTTTTGACGACCACGCGTGAGGCTTTGGTTTAGTTTATCAGAATGATAAATAGAGCGATAAATAAATAAATGTGTTATTAATCCCAAAGGAAATTCATTTTTTTCTGCAATAATGATAATAATAATAACAACCCAGCATTAATACGATTTATATGTTACGTTTTATTTTATGTTGTGTTTTATGTTATGTTATGCTATAAGTTATGTTTAATGTTATGCTATAAGTTATGTTTAATGTTATGCTATAAGTTATGTTTAATGTTATGCTATTTTTTACGCTATGATATATGTTATGTAATCATAATAATACTAATAATACTAATAACAATGTCGCATTAATACAATTTATGTTATGTTTTATGTTATGTTTTATGTTATAAGTTATGTTTTATGTTATAAGTTATGTTATGCTATAAGTTATGTTATTTTTTACACTATGATATAAGTTATGTAATAATAATAATAATAATAATAATAATAATAATAATAATAATAATAATAATAATAATAATAATAATAATAATAACAATGTCGCATTAATACAATTTATGTTATGTTTTATGTTATGTTTTATGTTATATGCTATGTTGTATGTTATGTTAATATTATGTTACATGTTATGTTATAAGTTATATGTTATGTTATACATGTTATTTTTATGTTATGTTTTATGTTATGTTATAAAATAATTGTAGAAAATCCTCAAAAATAATAATATAATATATAATACGGTGAAACTCATGAATATATTGGATTTTGTTGTATTCATTTAAACAATATATGAAAAAAAAAATAAAGCAAGATCCATGCTGGTCTAACAGAATAGGTGTCTATAGGACTAAACCAGGTCTAAGCCAGGTCTAAGCCAGGACTAAAGCAGGACTAAACCAGGACTAAACCAGGACTAAACCAGGACTAAACCAGGACTAAACCAGGACTAAACCAGGACTTTAGCCTCGGCCTGCTGGTGTCTCAACTGTGTAAAGTGAACCACACATAACCTGAGTTGTGTGGTCCCCTGTGTCTTTTATTTATTTTATTTTACTTATTTATTGCTGTTTTATGATTTTTACGGCTTTGCTTTTTGTTTCTTTTTACTGGTTTTCTTGTTTTAGTATCGGCGTGATCACAGTTTCAGCAGTTTACCTTTCTGTGGGCTTCATTTTTACGCTCTCTGTGCAGCACTTTGGAGACTGCCTTCTTTGTAAAACGCCTTAAAGAAATAAAGTGGACTTGGACTGGAGGGCGTGTGGAACGGAAACAGAACCGCGCCAGTGGAAAATGAGCTTTTGAGATTCGAACCACGACTCCCCAATTATACGTCCAGGCTTTACGTGAATTTTGATAAATCCGTTTAAATTGGACTAAGGCGGTTACGCCGTTTTCCTGACGCGCCTGTAAGTAGAGCGAGTGTTTTACTATAACCTTCATAACAGCTTAGCCCCTGTCTCTCCTCGGTGCAGTAGTGGTGGTAGTAGTAATAGTAGTAGTATTCGTAGTAGTCATACCTTAGCCTCAGTCTCTCCCCGGTGCAGGGTGGTAGTAGTTGTAGTAGTATTTGTAGTAGTATTCGTAGTATTCGTAGTACCTTAGCCTCGGTCTCTCCCCGGTGCAGGGTGGTAGTAGTTGTAGTAGTAGTTGTAGTAGTATTCGTAGTATTCGTAGTACCTTAGCCTCGGTCTCTCCCCGGTGCAGGGTGGTAGTAGTAGTAGTAGTTGTAGTAGTATTTGTAGTAGTATTCGTAGTACCTTAGCCTCGGTCTCTCCCCGGTGCAGGGTGGTAGTAGTAGTAGTAGTTGTAGTAGTATTTGTAGTAGTATTCGTAGTACCTTAGCCTCGGTCTCTCCCCGGTGCAGCGTGTACAGGTGGTGGACGGCGCTCTGCACTGAGGCCCAGGGGTGGGTCAGGACCTGGAACACGTGAAAGTCGTGGCCCAGAGAGTCCGCGGTGACCAGCAGCATCCCTGAAAACACCACACGAGACCATCTTTAAACTACTGAGACCAGTACTGCCAGGAGCACCCGTACAACACACAGAGCGTATATATGAAACACACAGAGCGTATATATGAAACACACAGAGCGTATATATGAAACACACAGAGCGTATATATGAAACACACAGAGCGTATATATGAAACACACAGAGCGTATATATGAGTGAGACGAGTACTACCAGGAGCATCCGTACAACACACAGAGCGTATATATGAAACACACAGAGCGTATATATGAGTGAGACCAGTACTACCAGGAGCATCCATACAACACACAGAGCGTATATATGAAACACACAGAGCGTATATGTGAGTGGACTAAGTGAGCGTGACGTCACCCACAGCGTTTAGCGTCGCTCAAATGAGGCTCACGATGCCACGGCAACAGGAGCGAATCTGGAGCCAGGATCTACGTTATGAAAAGTGTATTTCTGACGGACAAAATAGTGAGAAAAAAAATCAGCATCATGTGTCGTGGGTTCAACATTTTAAGACCAAAATGACGACGAGGCCACAGCAGCAGGAGTTACAGAGAGAGGAGCCAGAAGATCTCAATGTGAGTCAATGGGAAAAAGGGAAGAGAAGGAGCTGGAAGAGCCTCCTGGAGCACTTCCTGTTTGGCACGTTGCGGCTAACGGGTTAGCTTAGTCCACTCATATATACGGTCTATGGTACAACACGAGAGAAGACGACAGTTTCCCTAGTAATATACAGAGTGTCCCAAAAATCTGACATCATTTCGCAGGCCAATAATTTTGCCAATTCTTGTTGAAATAACCTCAAATTTTCATAGAATGTACAGAAACAGATCAAAATTTGATACCGAATGTTTTATTTTTGTTGCCGTTCACTCCCAAACAGAAGTGGTTTTGCCTCTTGGAATCTGCTCACACACAGACACCAAAGACTGTGCCGCCTTCAATGCAAAATTTGGAAAAACTTCACCAATAAATTCCCATGTTGTTGTTGTAGTAAAAATGTATTATTATTATTTATTAGGCGTCTTTCTGAACACCCAAAGTCGCCTTACAACAACACAAACAAATTAATTAAAACATCCAGTTAAAAGGCTGCAGTTAAAGTGGGACAGTATTGAATTGATTTATTGTCTTTAGTATTTGTATTTATGACGTCCAACACCTGAACAGTTTACGGGAGTCTGAGTTTCTGATTCCTGCAGCTAAAACCTGGAACAGTCTGAACACGTGCGACTGGCCTCTACTTTGACTTTGACGAAATCCAGACTCAAAACAGTCCTGAAAGGTTTTAATTTTTCATTCCGCACTCTCTAATTTAATGTCTCTCTCTCTGTTTAAAGTCTACGATGATTATTTACGTTTTGATTTGTTTTTTTGAATTGTGATTTTAATGTATTTCTTATTCTGTAAAACGCCTCGAGTTACTTTGTGCTGTACAAATAAACTTGCTTTGCCTTTACTGAGCAGGTAGATGTTCCCTGTGCCTTCAAGGAGATATTACTGCTTCGCTTAGAATGTTACGCAGTGTGGCATTAAATCCGCACAGTTCCGGGTCAGATCAGTGCGTCTGTACCTTATATTCACCGTCCCTCCTCTGTGCCGTGTGGTAAATGGTCACATGTTTATACAGTATTTTTTCCACTCTCCAAACGTCACTCATTCAGACACAGGTTCATGGGGGTGAAGAAAGTGTCTTGCCCGAGAACACAACGACAGTATTCACCTGGTAAAGCCGGGATCGTACCGCTAACCTGTGGGTGTGTGGCTTTTTGCATTGTGCCAAAGGAGCGGGATTTGAACCACATGGAAAATAATTTGTTTACTTTGATTTTTTTTAACACGTTTGAATTATTTTTATTCAGAATTTTAGTCACTGAAATTTTAAGTGTGCATTTTTTTTAAGTTTCAAAATTCCAAATAAAAAGTTTCAAATATGTTCAAGCCCTGAATTCAGTGTAAAAAGAAATTCGCAGTAAAGATCCAAAAGGCCAAGGCCGAAGCAATCGATCCAGAGTGATCCGATCTGACTTAAGCAGGAAATGGTGCAGTGAAGCTGGAAGAGAACTGAAGTAATTTATCCTCCACTTACATCTCTCAGTTTAACATCGACTCACGAAAGCTGTATTTACACCACAATCTTCTCTAAATTGTGGTATATTGTTGTCTGTCGTCCCCCCGGGGCCCGTATTTATGATGGTAAATAAACTTCTCCTGTTTAAGACGTCCAGTTGGTCTCCTGCCTTTTACTTCCACACTTTCTTGGACGAGCTGAAAACAGAAGTGATCCGACTGGTCAGAATTAACCTCAACAAAACCTAATTTCTTTGATTTCTTAAGTGTAAAGCCACAGATGAGAAACAGCCTCTGTCCTCCTCACTCACTCGGGATCGATTGCTTCTCTCTTGGCATCTTGGATCTTTGTTTTTAAATTGTTCCCTGCAAATTTTTACACTCCGAATTTTGATTGTTGAATTTGTGGGCTTGAAAATATCTGTGCAGAATATTTACAAGGTGAATTTTTTCTTCTCTCTAATTTAAAAATTAGAGAGAATTATCATAAAATTTCATGATAATTATTTATGTTTTGATTTGTTTGCATTGTGATTTTGATGTATTTCTTGTTCCGTAAAACACTGTGAATTGTGCTGTACAAATAAATTACACTGCTTAAATTACAGGACTAAATCAGAACTAAACCAGCACTAAACTAGGGCTAAATCAGGACTAAACTTGGGCAAAAACAAGGACTAAACCAGGACTAAATCAGAGCTAAACCAGGACTAAACTAGGGCTAAATCAGGGCTAAATCAGGACTAAACAAAGACTAAAAAAGGACTAAACTGGGACTAAACAAAGACTAAAAACGGACTAAACCAGGACTAAACCAGGACTAAAACACATGACTAAATCAGGACTAAACAAAGACTAAACCAGGACTAAACCAGGACTAAAAATGATTAAATCAGGACTAAACAAAGACTAAAAAAGGACTAAACCAGGACTAAACATGACTAAATCGACTAAACAAAGACTAAAAAAGGACTAAACCAGGACTAAAACACATGACTAAATCAGGACTAAACAAAGACTAAACCAGGACTAAACCAGGACTAAAAATGATTAAATCAGGACTAAACAAAGACTAAAAAAGGACTAAACCAGGACTAAACATGACTAAATCGGGACTAAACAAAGACTAAAAAAGGACTAAACCAGGACTAAAACACATGACTAAATCAGGACTAAACAAAGACTAAACCAGGACTAAACCAGGACTAAAAATGACTAAATCAGGACTAAACAAAGACTAAAAAAGAACTAAAACCAGGACTCAACAAAGAGTAAAAAAAGGACTACACCAGGACTAAACCAGTGTACGAATTGTGCTATACAAATAAACCTGCCTTGCCTCTGAATTTGAAACATGAAAAAGTACACGTACACGTCAGAATAAAAATAATTCAAACATCTTTTTCCCCCCCCCGAGTTAAAACATTAAAAGTGAGAAATTCAGCGGTATTAAAAATTCTAAATCTAATGGAACAAATTATCTTACACACAGAACCGTCAAACTTAACAAATTAAGCCATAAAACCTCTTCCTCTGTACCATAAATTTTGTCCCTCTTCTGTTCCGTACAGTAAACGGTCACAAGTTTGTGTTTTTCCAACCCCGAGATACTTTCATTCACACAGATTCCCACTAAAGTCACAGATAACGGGGTGAAGAGAGTGTTTTGCCCGACGACACAATGACATTATTCACGTTTATGTCAAACTCCTTCCACAACGCCTAAGGATCAGGATTCGAACCACTAACTTTTGAATAAACTGAGCTCCTTTACACCATAAATTTAGTCCGTCTTCTGTATCTTACATTCCCCATGACGCAAGAACGCATTTCGCCAACGCAAAAGCAACAAAAGCGTGGATTAAATGTTCCTCTTTTCTTTCTGAAACAGCTCATTCCCTCCAAACACTGTCACAACTTTGAGCTCTACACATTTTTCCAATTAGTTAAATCCACTTTACAGCCCATTACAGCCGTGCGAAATGAAATCACGCTCTCGTTAGGTTTCGTTAAAGAGTGTCTGCGCTTCGGTCCGGCCTCACGGCACAAACCGCCCGACTCCGAGCTTTTCATTTGAAAGGGGGAGACGCTCGTCCCGCTCCGGTCTGGGATGGCTCGAAGCGTTGGGTATAAATAAAACCGTTTTGTGGATAATGAGGGGGGCGATTAGTGGCGCCCTCTGCCTGTGATATCGAGGTGTGTGAGTCATTGCCACTCTGACCGTAATATGCACCCTCCCCGGTTCCTCTGGGTTAAAACGCTCGTATATTAGGCGTGCGGTGAGAGCATCCTCCCGGCTACAATTAGCGCGTAAGCCACTTCCACCGAGGCTGGGCAGGCTGAAGAACAGTTAAGAACACGTGCGTCGAAGGAAATTGTCAATAAATAAATTCATAAAAAAAGATAAAAAATCACCAAATGAGCGTCAAAAGTTCAAATTTTCAAAGTTGGAAACCATAAAACGCGACCACAGCAGTTGAAATTGTGGTTAAAAACGCTGTGGTAAAAGTTAAAGGTGCATTTGTGTAACTTTTCTGCTCGTTTCCATGGAGATGTTGTTGATTTGTACTGCGATACGGCATTAAATGTATTTATTTTCCGTGCAGGCAAGAGGGGCGACCTCGTTGACAGTAAGAATGCATGTTTGTCACAGTATTTTTAAAACACGTGGAGTAATGGAGATGTTATTGGTCGCTCGGAATGTTCCACACTATGGCATTAAACTTATTTACCCATAGGAGAAGAGTCGGTAGGTTGGGTTTGCATTTTAAAGCAGAACTATTCAGCAAAAATGACGATTCGGAGTGTGACTTTTTCATAAAGTTATAGCCGTTTCCGTTCTCAAAGTTGTATTGAGTTATTTTTATTCTCCTTCAAAACGCCTTTGCTCTAGTCCACCACCATTTTTGCCGTCACCGGTTCACGCTAGTGTTGTCGTCAAGACTCCACCAATCGAAACCAAGACTTGTCTGAGACCACAGGGTCCCGAGACCAGAACAAGACCAAGACCTCTGGGGGTCGAGCTCGAGACAAGACCGAGACCACGGCCCATTGAGACCAAACCGAGACCATCTTACTATCGTCATTTTTGACATTTCTTTGTATTTTGGCACATATATAATCAATGGTTTTTTTTATAAATTTATCTCCATTTTATCACTCATCAAGTGTCAGACCTCGAGACCGAGATAAGACCGAGTCCAAGCGCCTTCAAGACCAAGACAAGACCGAGTCCAAGCGCCTTCAAGACCGAGACAAGACCGAGTCCAAGTGCCTTCAAGACCAAGACAAGACCGAGTCCAAACGCCTTCAAGACCGAGACAAGACCGAGTCCAAACGCCTTCAAGACCGAGACAAGACCGAGTCCAAACGCCTTCAAGACCGAGACAAGACCGAGTCCAAACGCCTTCAAGACCGAGACAAGACCGAGTCCAAGCGCCTTCAAGACCGAGACAAGACCGAGTCCAAACGCCTTCAAGACCAAGACAAGACCGAGTCCAAACGCCTTCAAGACCGAGACAAGACCGAGTCCAAACGCCTTCAAGACCAAGACAAGACCGAGTCCAAGCGCCTTCAAGACCGAGACAAGACCGAGTCCAAACGCCTTCAAGACCAAGACAAGACCGAGTCCAAGCACCTTCAAGACCAAGACAAGACCGAGTCCAAACGCCTTCAAGACCAAGACAAGACCGAGTCCAAACGCCTTCAAGACCGAGATAAGACCGAGTCCAAACGCCTTCAAGACCAAGACAAGACCGAGTCCAAACGCCTTCAAGACCGAGATAAGACCGAGTCCAAACGCCTTCGAGACCGAGACAAGACCGAGTCCAAATGCCTTCAAGACCAAGACAAGACCGAGTCCAAACGAGAGACCAAGACGCTAAAAGACCGTTCTTGAGGCTGAGGTACGACGACATCAGCACCACTGTGACGGGCTCACTTCATTCTCCAGTTTCCATTTCTTAATCGATGACACACACAGATTTGTGATTTTGGTGCATCAGTGTGAGGTGCAGCTGTCCATCGGAGGTGCTGACTCGTTTAAGATGACAGAACTCAGCTCTCTTATGTCTTTTATTAAGTCGTTTTAGATGAATATTAAACTTTAAAATGTGCAGATTCGAACAATAAAGATCCACATGTGTCGTGGATTATAATTACAGACCAAACACAAGCATAATGTGTGTTCTTTATTATGTCTTATGCAACTTTTTTGAAGAGTCTTCTACCCGCTCGTCTCCATGGAGATGACATTTCTTTGATTCCAGGCTGCGGTACATTTAAGGGAGACTTGTTTATTTCCATGGAAACAAGCAGGGGACATAAGCGCGGCGAGTTACAGGTCTGATCTGTGAAGAGGCGACCCTGCTCACAGTAAGAATGTATGTTTCAGTGTTTTCCCTCCTTCCACTCTCCTCTCTCTTTTTCCTCTCCTCGCTCTCCCTTCTTCTCTCTCCCCTTCTATCTACCCGTCTCCTCCCTCTCTTCTCTCTCCTCTCTCTCCACCCCTACTTCCGCTCCTCCTTCTCCTCTCTCTCTCTCCTTCTCTCTCCAGCTCCTCCCTCTCCTCTCCCCTACCTCGCTTCTTCTCACTCCTCCCTCCTCTCTCTTGCCTCTCCCTCTTTTCTTCTCTGCCCGCCTTTCCCCTCTTTTCCCGTCTGTCCTCCCTCTCATCTCTCCTCTTTCCTCTCCTCTCTCTCTCCTTCTGTCCTTCCTCTCTTGTCTCTCCTTCTCTCCTCCCTCTCTTCTCTCCTCCCTCTCTCCTTTCTCTTCTCTCTCTCCTCCCTCTCTCCTTCTTTCCTCCCTCTCTTCTCCTCCCTCTTCTCTCCTCCTTCTCCTCTTCTCTGTCCTCTCTCTCCTTCTCTCCTCCCTCTCTCCTCTCCTCCCTCTCTCCTCTCCTCCCTCTGTCCTCCCTCTCTTCTCCCCCTTTTCCTCTCTTCCCTCTCTCCTCTCCTCTGTCCTCCCCCTTTTCCTCTCTCGTCTCCTCTCCTGCCTCTCCTTCTCTACTCCCTCTCTCCTCTCCTCTCTCCTCTCCTCCCTCCTCTCCTCTCCTCTCTCCTCTCCTCTCCTCTCTCTCTCCTCTCTTCTCCTCCCTCTCTCCTCTCCTCTCTCCTCCCTCCTCCCTCTCTCCTCTCCTCTCTCCTCCCTCTTCCCTCTCTCCTCTCCTCCCTCTCTCCTCTCCTCCCTCTTCCCTCTCTCCTCTCCTCCGTCCTCCACATGGTTACAATTTTGTATTTTCCCCGGATTTCAAAGCCCTTCTGAGCCTGTGCTGCTAATTAAAAAGTGGACTGGTTTTGTTGTGGCCGAGCGCGTTGCCAAGTTGGGGAAGTTCCTGGTGGCTCTTTGTAGCTTCATTTTTCAGTCTTCGCGCTTACGTTACATCTGTCCCGAGCCAAGGATAGAGCGGTTTAAAGGCTACATCCTCCTCCTGCAGTATTAACATGTCTAAGCAGATGGTTTCGCTTTAAACGGACGGACATCAGTAATAACAATCCTGGAGGACGTGTGGGATTTTTCATGGGAATTGATACGGAGAGGCATTTTGGCACCGCTTTACAATCGCTAAACACTTAATTATAAAAGGCTTAATCCATAAAAAACTAATGGAATGATAACGGTTTGGTAAATACTTAACGCAGGGCGTGTTCGTTATCAAAGGTTTTCACGTTTTTCTAATCCCGACGTGGTTTGTGGTCAGTATTTGTCATAGTTTTACATCGGTTCAGTGGCAGTTTGTGTGGGGGAAAAAAGCAACAAGAAGAAGTACAGCGCTCGCCGACGTGTTCCTAAGTGTTCGCAGGTACCATTCGGCTCCGTGAACTCTGGCTCCAGTTCGCTTTCTATTGAAAAACCGTCGCCCCGTTCTCTGTAACTGCTGCCGTCAGGCCCGTCGTTTTGGTCTTAAAATGTTCGTATTAACCCGCTTTATGTGATTCTGGTGTTTTTATTTTGCTAATATGTCGCTAAATCAAGATATGAACATTAATAACAGATAAACAACGTCTCTTTTTGATGTTAGACAAGCCAGCGGCATTGCTTAGAGTTAGTTTTCAACACTTGTCGAAAAAATATAAGATACAAGCACAAAAACAGACAAGACACATTAGTTATACACAGATAAGAAATATTTGGCATTATTACATTTTCAGTGAGTGCATTTTGGGTTGGAAACATTCAGTAATTTTAATTTACTTTTAAATTTGTAGCTATTGGTTTCCATTTTTTCCCCGATGTCGTCCAGCAAGCGTCAGCAACAGGTTCGATAGACGACATTGCTAAACGTCTGCTCTCGTTTCAACACCTTCGCTCCTGATTGGCTCTTTTGTTGCTACAATTTCCAAAATTCCCAAATATGGACTTTGGCTCCAAATTAGCCACTACGATGCTGCGTTCGTTTATCCATCATCTCCCACTCGGATCTCGGTTATGACGTCACGTCTGAGCTTCAAGCGTTTTATTATGTTTCTTGTGTACGACTTGGAGAAAAACATGGACACTAACCGGAAAGCCGCTCCGAAACAAGTCTGTGCTTCAACTACACGACCTCGAGGAAGAATTCAGTATAAATACTATAATTCAGTACATTAGTGAAGTGAAAGCATTGGTGTCGCGTGATAGTCGGTCCTTTTGGCGCGCTAGCTCGCAGGAAATGGGCTAAAAACATGAGCAGCACGACTTCCAAACCCATAGACAGTCATACAGACGCAGTAAAGTATTGCAGTAATACGAGAAGTCGCCATTTAAACCACCAAAGTGTCCAAACACAATGAAAACAGTTCATACACGGGACTCTGGACGCAGCCATCTTGGATTCTGTCTCGGAAACCTCGCTCGGTCTCCTCCGAGTTCTTCCGAGTTGCATCGTGCGAGGAAAAGGGGCGTGTTCGTCCGATCGGTAAACGAACGCACCATAACTCTAGTCCTGACGAGCGTCATTTCACTAGAATCAAACGCTACGGGCGACCTCACACTTCGTACACTTCTTTATACAGTTTATGATCAACACTGAATATTCTATCCACAATTTACCAGCAAGGAAGACATTTTTCTGACTTTTTAAACTTAAATAAATCAAATAAATAAAGGTGTAGTCAGGTTTTGGCCCTTGTTTACATTATAGTTGCAGGAATTACATCCATGTATGTCACATCTACTGCTCATGTCCAACCAGAAAGTAAATTTATTAACTTAACCAAATTCACAAAAGTGGAAAAAACTCGGCAATATTTGTATTAACTTCTTAAATACGCGGTGAAATCTGTGGTCTCGCCTGCAGTGTGCACTTTAACACATTACTATCCGCAGATGTTTTGTGTGTTTTTGGTGGAAAACAAAACGATTTGGGAGATATTTCCGGACATGATTGCGCTCCTGCCCTGTGCCCGTCGTGGCGCACGTCTCGCACACATGCTAAATTAAAGGTTCTTTCTTCTGGGTGCGTGTGCCAGTGTCCCCGAGCGTTCTACCATCATAAATAACACTGCGCCCGCCAGAGAGGTGTTTTAAATAGGACGTGTCAAAGCCAGAGCCGCCCATGCCACAGAGCCCGTCCCTTTCTTCGCCAGAGCGGGCAGAGCTGGCCTTGTAATCTGTCGGCGCGCGGGCTAGCCCACTGACGCCTCTCACAGTCAGTCTATGTATTTCAACAAGCCACAAAACCGAGCGGCAGGACAGAAGCAGCGCCGGACTCAGCCTTCGGGAGGGGCGCGGGACGAGGAAAAACAGCTAACGACTCGGCTGACAACTCGACTAGCTGCGCCGGGGATGATTCTATTCAAACAGAAGGAGCTCAGCTTTAAAGGTGCACTGTGTAACTTTTTGGTTGAGGGTTTTTTTCGCCTTCTCGTGTGTATGGATTTGGTCTGCCCGTTTGTTCCACACCTCGCGTTTATTTTTAGCTCAAAAATGCCCAGAAAAACAGGCGTTCTGGCCGGGAGTGGGGTCGTCTCTCCACAGATCTGACCTGTCACTTGGTCTGGGTTGGTCTCCATGATGATAGAAAGGTTTAAAGCCACACTGTGAAACATTCCGGACAAAGCAATAACATTATAACAGGGCAGAGGAGGGAAAAACAGCCAACAGCTCAGCTAAATGGACCTGATTTTATTAAAGCTTGAAAAACATCTTAAAGGGAGGAGGTGTTAAACTTCCATGATATGAAACTGCAAACACATGACACAATTAGATCACCATGTTATATTGTATTGTTTTGAAAATGCTGTATCTAAACATATTAAGGTCGAATTACAGTTCTGCATCATGCATTGCGTCACATTGTCACCGTCATTTTTCATTCATAGTTCTGCGTCGAGATCAATGTGACATGAAGTAATTCACCACCACAACACTAGAGGGTGAGGATTTAAACCGGCCTATTCACCACCACAACACTAGAGGGTGAGGATTTAAACCGGCCTATTCACCACCACAACACTAGGGGGCGAGGATTTAAACCAGCCTATTCACCACCACAACACTAGGGGGCGAGGATTTAAACCAGCCTATTCACCACCACAACACTAGGGGGCGAGGATTTAAACCGGCCTATTCACCACCACAACACTAGGGGGCGAGGATTTAAACCGGCCTATTCACCACCACAACACTAGTGGGCGAGGATATAAACCGCCCTATACACCACCACAACACTAGAGGGCTTAGGATTTAAACCGGCCTATTCACCACCACACAACACTAGGGGCGAGGATTTAAACCGGCCTATTCACTACCACAACACTAGGGGGCGAGGATTTAAACCGGCCTATTCACCACCACAACACTAGAGGGCGAGGATTTAAACCGGCCTATTCACCACCACAACACTAGGGGGCGAGGATTTAAACCGGCCTATTCACCACCACAACACTAGGGGGCGAGGATTTAAACCGGCCTATTCACCACCACAACACTAGAGGGCGAGGATTTAAACCGGCCTATTCACCACCACAACACTAGGGGGTGAGGATTTAAACCGGCCTATTCACCACCACAACACTAGAGGGCGAGGATTTAAACCGGCCTATTCACCACCACAACACTAGAAGGCGAGGATTTAAACGGCCTATTCACCACCACAACACTAGAGGGCGAGGATGTAAACCGGCCTATTCACCACCACAACACTAGGGGGCGAGGATTTAAACCGGCCTATTCACCACCACAACACTAGAGGGTGAGGATTTAAACCGGCCTATTCACCACCACAACACTAGAGGGTGAGGATTTAAACCGGCCTGTGCTACTGCAGACGTATAATCTCTGAAAAGTTTAACATGAAACATCTCCAACGCGATGCACGCACAGAACAGACTCACCATCAGCAGCAGCATATCCTCTGTCACAGAGAGAACACTCATGTTACACTAAGTCATGTCCTTTAGTCCGACAGAATCTGACCACATCAGTGCACGTTTTTATCAGCACTTATACTGCATGCAAATTAGCCAGGTGGTTATAAGTTTCGTCCCTAAAAAGTAAACAAATGTATACTGCAGATGTTATAATCTCTGAAAAGTTTAAACATGAACCATCTCCAACGCGATGTACGCACGGAACAGACTCACCATCAGCAGCACATCCTCTGTCACAGAGAGAACACTCATGTTACACTAAATCATGTCCTTTAGTCTGACAGAAGCTGAACACATCAGTGCACGAGTTGTTTTTATAAGCACTTATACTGTATGCAAATTATCCATCCATCCATCCAACCAAGTGGTTTTAAGTTTCGTTTACACATTATTACTCAATGTATATATTGAGCGGTGTTCCCCTCGCTGTCTGCTTCGTTTTGACGCGTAGTTAGAAAATTTCGGAGGTGCACGACGCTCAATGCAAGCACAGTGTGTAGGGGGTGCACGTCAGTCGTCAAATACATTTTGAGGCAGAACCATAAATTGGGCTTTAACAATAACAGAGGGTCAGAGGAGGAAAAACACCTAACAACTCCACTAACAGCACTGAAGAACCGGATTTTATTGAAAAACAGAAGTTCATCTTTAAAAGTGCGCTGCATTTTTGCTTCATTGACGTTTGTTTCATTAATCCATTCATCCAAAATCGTCTTCTTTAGGCACTCGAAACTGTTCGCTTTGCAAAATCCCCCAAATTGTTGCATCGCAGATAAAAATCTGGACTTCTCCTGTTCACTTTTTCAGACCGTAAACCATCACCGGACTCATTCTGCGATCAAACTGTGCTCGAATCAGACGGATGGCGGCATGAGCGGAGCGTTCACCACGGGAAGGACAGTTTTAATGCAGAGAATACGTATAGATGACGGATTAAACCTTCATTTAACTATTTAATCAAACTTTACTTCTATTGCACTAAAAACAACACAGTTCACCAGAGTAGGCTTCATTATAAGGTGAATTACTTAAAGTTATTATTGTTATTATTGTGTATTGTTGCCGCCTGAAAATATTATAATGAAAATGTAATAATAGTGTGATCTATTTCTCTACACGTATTACACAAACATGAATAAAAATATGGGAATCAACTGTGTAATTTAGACATGTTTGACCCTTGTTTATATTACGGTTGTTCGTAACAGTTATAGATTTACCTTTACATATCTCATAACATAAAGAAAATTATAAACTTCACAGAAAAAAAAGGAAAAAATAGGAAAGATTTTTACGTTCGAGTGAAATCGCAGCTGATTTTGCGGACAGAAGGAAGTGATTTTTGCTCAGCGGCGAAATTAATGAAAGCATTATTAAAGTATGATGCTGTTAGCGAGAAAAGTATGCGGTGTCATAAAAGCGCCGGACTCCAGTTTTCATGGTTTATTGGACGAGTTATTCTGAAACGTTTCAAACCAGGGAGCTCGCAGTCGTATATTTGGTTTTCCAGTATAATCAGCACTTGACCAAGACCGAATCTGGACTCCGCCGGGTCCAAACCAGATCTAAACCAGGAAAAGGACCCACGTTTAAAGAAGAAATGAAATGTAATTTAAAATATTTGGTGTTTAAAGTATTAGTGAGGCTTACGGGCGGTCGGAGCTGTCTGTCTGTAAAGTATTGTCCTTATTTCACCTCTGACCACTGGCAGCAAATAAAAGAGAGACGGAGGGATGGAGAGAGGGATGAGACAAGGAGAGAGGAAAGAGAGAGAGGAAAAGGGGAAAAAAGAGTAGGAAAAACAGGAGAGGGAAGGAGAGAGGGAGGAAGTAAGGAGATGGGAGAGAGCAAGAGGAAGAGCGAACGGGAGAAGAGGAAAAAGAGACAAAAGGAGGGCGGTAGAGAGAAGAGAGAAAAGGAGAGAGACAAGGAGGGAGAGGAAGACGGAGAAAGGGTCAAGAAGGGAGAGGGAGGAGAGAAAAACAGAGAAGAAAAGAGGGAGAGAGAGAGACAGAGGTGGTAAGAGATGAGGAGAGAGAATGGAGGAGAGGCTGAAGGAGAGATTGCAACAAAGGGAAAAGAGAGAGAAAAAGAAGGAGATGGAGAGAGGAAGGGAGACAGAGATTGAGAAAAAAGAAAGACTGAAGGAGGGAGAGAGTCAGAGAGAGAGAGGGGAGGAGCTTAGAGAAAGGAAAAAAGAAGAAGAGAGGGAAGAAGGAAGAAGAGGGGAGAGAGCAAGCGAAAGAGAGGGAAGAGAGATATAAGTGAGGGAAGTAGAGAGCAGAGAGAGGAGGAGAGGAACAGAGAGAAAGATGAAATTGAGAGAGAGATGGAGGGAGAGAGGAAGAAGAGAGGGAGAGAGAGGGATTAGAGAGGAGAGGAAAAGAGGAATAGAGTATAAAATGGGGAGAAAGAAAGAGGGATGGGGGTACAGGGTGGGTAGAGAGTAGAACCCGACTGAGCGGGAGAGGAGAAAAAGAGACGAAGAGAGGGAGGTAGATAGAAGAGAGGAAAGGAGAGAGAGAGAAAGTGAGGAAGATAGAGATGAGAGAAAGGGTTAAAAAGGAAGAGAAAAACAGAGGATGAAGAGAGGGAGAGAGAGAGAGACAGAAGGAGAGGGTGGAGGAGAGGTTGTAAGAGAAGGGTAAGGAAAAGAGAGGTGGGGGAAGAAGAGAGAGGAGAAAAAAGGGAGAGAGGAAAAGAGAGAAAAAGAAGGAGACAGAGAGTGGAAGGAAGATAGAGACCGAGAAAAAAGAAAGACTGACAGAGGGAGAGAGAGTCAGAGAGGGAGGGGAGGAAGGTACAGAAAGAGGAGGAAAAAAGAAGAGAGGGGAGAGAACAAGAAAAAGAGATGTAAGAGAGAGAAGGAGAGAGGGACAGAGAGAGGAAGATGAAATTGGGAGGGAACACGAGAGATGAGAGGAGGAGTATGAAGGGAGAGGGAGGAGAGAAAAAACAGAAGGAGCAAGAAGAGAGAGAGAGGGAGGGAGGTGAGGAAGGTATAGAAAGAGGAGGAAAAAAGAAAAGAGGAGCCCGTGTGAGCGTAGGAAATGTGTCGCACACATAAACAGGCTGTTTTCTCTTCTATTAGCGTCTGTAAAGTGACTATAGTGGCCGTATATATGTTACTGGACTCGCACTGATATGGAAATGAGCTGTGAATAGAGGTGCGAATTATCCGCATTTAGCAGATCATTAGTTACGCATCTACCGCTAAAAGATAATAGTTTACGGTAGTTTACTTCAAGCACTTTCTTTACTGGCTGGAATATCGTCCAAAATGCCATTACGCCGAACCAGTGTCTTTAAATATGACGTAAAGAGGCAGAAGAACAATAAATGTCGCCTAAATAAACCCGACTGAAAATCCAATAGAGCCAAACCTAAGTTTTATAGGGCACACGGTGGACGCTTTTCCACGCAGTCGTTAGCGGGGTTGTCGTTCTTTCGCTGGTCTTCCATCTTCACAGTCTTCTCCGTTGTTTATCCTCTGTTGTCGTGTTCGCTGTTGTCGTGTTGCGGCGGGTGATTGTTTAAAGATCCTCGAGCTTCGTCGCGCGCATGACGACATTTCCTCCGACCGATCGGTGGACATCGGTCTGTCCACGTCACGTTGTCGTATCGGCTCAGCACGGTTAGAACCGCTTCCGAAACAGGTGCGGAAAATCGGAACGGCTCCAGGTCCGACCCCCAGTCGAAGAGTAAACAAAGCGTGTCGTGCCAAACGGTGCCGGTGGAAAAGACCTATTTTATAAACAACCGAATATTTACAGTGATTTTTTTAATGTCATAAATATATCGGTGATTATATCGGCAGCTCCAACTCCCATTTTATCAGTGTTATATCGGACGCAACAAAATCCATATCGGTCGGAGGTTTAGTTCTGGTTTAGTCCTGGTTTAGTCTTGATTTAGTGCTCGTTTAGTCCTGGTTTAGTCTTGCTATAGATCTGGTTTAGTCCTGGTTTAGTACTAGTTTAGTCCTGATTTAGTCTTGCTATAGTCCTGGTTTAGTCCTGGTTTAGTCTTGCTATAGTTCTGGTTTAGTCCTGGTTTAGTCCTGATTTAGTCTTGCTATAGTCCTGGTTTAGTCCTGGTTTAGTCTTGCTATAGTTCTGGTTTAGTCCTGGTTTAGTTTTGATTTAGTCTTGCTTTAGTGCTCGTTTCGTACTAGTTTAGTCCTGATTTAGTCTTGCTATAGTTCTGGTTTAGTCCTGGTTTAGTCTTGCTTTAGTTCTGGTTTAGTCCTGGTTTAGTCTTGCTATAGTCCTGATTTAGTCTTGCTATAGTTCTGGTTTAGTTCTGGTTTAGCTCTGGTTTAGTCCTGGTTTAGTCTTGCTATAGATCTGGTTTAGTCCTGGTTTAGTTCTGGTTTAGCTCTGGTTTAGTCCTGGTTTAGTCTTGCTATAGTTCTCGTTTAGTTCTGGTTTAGCTCTGGTTTAGTCCTGATTTAGTCTTGCTATAGATCTGCTTTAGTGCTGGTTTAGTCTTCATTTAGTTCTGGTTTAGTCTTGCTATAGATCTGGTTTAGTCCTGGTTTAGTCTTGACAGAGAACAGACAGAGAGACAGAAAAAGAGGAGTAGGTAGTAGGAGATGGGGAGAGAAAGAAAGAAACGAGGAAAGAGCAGAGAAACAGAAAAAAACAGGATCGAAGTTGAAACTGGGAAAGAAACGCGAGAGGAGAAAAAAGAAAACCCGAAAGAAGGAGAGAGACAGAGACAGAGAGAGGAGGTAGGAGGTAGGAGGCAGGAGAGAAAGAGGAGGGAGAGAGGAAGCTCCATGATAAACAGACCACAGCTCCTCAGCTCCTAATCACCCGGCGCTTCCGTTTTGGGAGCGCTGTAATTACCGACCCAGAGTCCGTCTTTGGGGCTGACGTCAGCGCTTCTTGTGGTTTGGCACCTCTTCGGGGCGTGGGCCGGGCGGGCTCTGGAGGACTTGGACCGGGTTTTTGGACGGGCTTTACAGACTCTGGGTTTGGGCCCTTCTCTGATATGGCATGGAGACCAAACCGCGGACTCGAGCACACTTCACTTGGACCCGGTCCCGACTTCGCTCCCTCCGAACTTCCAAGAATCCGAGTGGCCCGAACACTCACATGTACAGTCGGGCTCCGGTTTCAAAGACGGGAGGGTTTTGTGTTGGTTTAGTCCTGGTTTAGTACTGGTTTAGTACTGCTATAGTCCTGGTTTAGTCCTGGTTTAGTACTGCTATAGTTCTGGTTTAGTCCTGGTTTAGTACTGCTATAGTTCTGGTTTAGTCCTGGTTTAGTACTGCTATAGTTCTGGTTTAGTCCTGGTTTCGCCTGGTTTAGTCTTCCTATAGTTTTAGTTTAGTCCTAGTTTAGTCCTGGTTTAGTCTTGCTATAATTTTAGTTTAGTCCTGGTTTAGTACTGCTATAGTTCTGGTTTAGTCCTGGTTTCGCCTGGTTTAGTCTTCCTATAGTTTTAGTTTAGTCCTAGTTTAGTCCTGGTTTAGTCTTGCTATAATTTTAGTTTAGTCCTGGTTTTGTCCTAGTTTAGTACAGCTTTAGTGCTGCTTTAGTCTTGCTATAATCTTGGTTTAGCTCTAGTTTTGTCCTGGTTTAGTCTTGCTACAGTTTTGGTTTAGTCCTGGTTTAGTCCTGGTTTAGTCCTGGTTTTGTGCTGGTTTAGTCCTGGTTTAGTCTTGCTTTAGTTCTGGTTTAGTCCTGGTTTAGTCTTGCTTTAGTTCTGGTTTAGTCCTGGTTTAGTCCTGGTTTAGTCCTGGTTTAATCCTGGTTTAGTCTTGCTTTAGTTCTGGTTTAGTCCTGGTTTAGTCTTGCTTTAGTTCTGGTTTAGTCCTGGTTTAGTCCTGGTTTAGTTCTGGTTTAGTCCTGGTTAAGTCCTAGTTTTGTGCTGGTTTAGTCCTGGTTTAGTCCTGGTTTAGTCCTGGTTTAGTCCTGGTTTAGTCCTGGTTTATTCTGGGTTTAAAAAATCGTTTTAAAGGGCCAGTGTTACCTGTGTTATTACAAAGCTGTTTCCTAATCACAAACTTATCCGGAGTTGTGTTTTGTCATTTGTAAAACACTATGCAACTTTTCGTTTGGGGGTCCGTCACCTGCTTGTTTCCATGGATACGTCACTGCTCTGCCCGGTATGTCCCACAGTGTGACATTAAACTCTTCTCTACTTTACATTTATCCAATTACAGCTGGTTTTATAGCTCAAAAATACCTCGAAAAACACGCACTCTGACTGATCGCCATGGTGATTTGACGAGTCCTCCACCAGAAAAGTTACGCAATGCGACTTTAAGTGGTAATACAATTATTATTATTTTGTGGAGGTTAACAAAATTGTGAATATGTGAACTTTTCTCTCGTCATAATCAAAATGGTTTAGATTTAAAAGTGCTTCTTAACAGTTATTTCATCATGTAGATTGGACTGAAACAGAGCAAAGGATCATGGGATATGTAGTTCACTCTGTTTTTTTTGTTGTTGCACCGTGACAATGAATTTAAGCGAACAAACTTGTAATTCGATATATTGTGATGGTCCACGTTCTCTCTCCCTCTCCTCCATCTCTCCGTTTCCTTTCTTCCTCCCTCCTCTCTCCCTCTCCTCCATCTATCCTGTCCCTGTCTCCTCCTCTCTTTTTCTCTCCCTAACTTCCCTCCCTTTCTCCTCCCTCTCACCCTTTGTCTTTCTCCCTCTTCTCTCCCTCCCCCTGTCTCCCTATACTCCATCCCCTCTTTCTCTATCCCTCTTCCCTATACTCTATATACTCCATCCCCCACCTCCTCCTCTCTTTCTCTCTCCCTCTCTCCTCTCTCTCTCCCCCCTCCCCCTTTTCTTTCTTTCTCTCTCTCTCTCTCCCTTCCTCCCTTTCGCCTCTCACGCCCCCATTCATCTTTCTCTCTCCTCTCTCCCTTCCCCTGTCTCCCTATACTCCATCCCCTCTTTCTCTATCCCTCTCTTCTTTCCTTCTCCTCCCTCTCTCTCCTCTCTCTCTACTCTCATCTCTCCCTCTTTCTCCCTTTTATTTCTCCTTCTCTCTCCCTTTCTCCTCACGCTCCCCATTCGTCTTTCTCTCTCCTCTCTCCCTTTCCTCCATCCCCCTTTCTCTCTCCCTCTCTCTCCTTTCCTCCCTGTCCCTCCTCCTCTCCCGCTCTCTCTCCCTTTCCTTTTCCCCTCCTCTCTCCCTCCCTCTGTCTCCCTATACTCCATCCATCCCCCTTGTCCCTCCCTCCCTTCACACCTCTCTCTTTCCTTTCTTTCTCCCTCCCTCCCTTCTTCTCTCTAACTCCTTCTCATGTCTTCACTTCAAAAAGCCTCATCTCTTCGGTCGATAACTTTACTTTTTAACTTTTAGGGAGATTAAATGGCAGAATTGGACGAGAAAGACGAGAGCGAAAGGGGTAAGAAGGGAGAGAGGAAGAGGAAGGAAGAAGAAAGGAAGGCGGTAAGAGATGAAGAGAGGAAGAAAACTGAAAACTTTCTTAATTCAAGCGATATTAACCTGGCCAGATTTCCGTTTTTACACTTCACTGACTCTAAAAAACCTCGTCATCTTTCGCAATATTCTCGAATCGTCTCATTTTTATTGATTTTATTGACAGTTTTGACGACGCCACCGTCCCAATAACAGGCCCAGGGTGTTCCGAGTTTTTCCTCTCTTTTGTCCTAACGTCGCCTGTTCCTCTTCGAAAACACGTTCCGCTCCAAAGTCGTGCCCTTTTTTTCTTCTCCTCCTCCACCTCCTCCTCCTTTTTCTTTTTCCCAGCGAGGAGTGTTTTCCGTCCCGGAGCACACGTGTGGCGAAATCCTTCTAATCTCCCCCATGCTCGGCTCCTCTCCCCGGCTCTGACATACCACCCAATAAAGTCCTGCCCGCTAATTAAAAACTACTGCCGTCGCCACATGAAAGCGGCACCGGCGGGAGTGCTACTAATTACTCCGATATCATTTATTTCTGGAACTTGTCAAGTGTCAGGAGTTCAAACGGGATTTTCGGGCCAAATTTCTGTTTTAAAGTTGTATTTCCATAACATGTTGGGTCGGTGTCTGTTCTTCGTTGCACGCTTGTTTGTCAGTTGGGAAAAAGGCAGCCGGAGTTCTTTGGTAGATTTTGCAGTGGCCGTGTTTCTGCTGTGGTCGGGCCAGCATGTTGTTTATGGTCCCCGGCCCTGTACTTTTAGCAGTCTGACAAGCTCCGAATAAAATGGGAGCAAATGAATGGGGCTGTCACAAAGGAGGCTGCGGTTTAGCGTTTAGCGCATAACTTTTACACATTAACTTTTACAGAAGCGGCGGAACGGAGCGGAGAGCCGGGCCGAGCCGGGACAGAGGCGATCCAGGGGTGTTTTTAATCCGATTCTACGCACAAAGTCGTATTTATTCATGTATTTTGTATTATTTTGGTCCCTTATTCATCAGTGCTTGAACTAGTCACTATATCAGAAGCTCTAACCTTTTGTCTAAGTGCTTTTTGATGTAAAAGTGAAAATATTTTTGCACAAAAGCGTTTTTATTTTTAAGTAACGTCTCTGCAAAAAGCCACAGAGCCGGTTACCTATCACCAGTTCACTTTTTAGATATAAAAAAAGACTAAAATAAAAGCATTTCTCGTTTTGTTTTGTTTATTTATTCGATTTTTGGTTTGGTTTTTGTGCTGAAAAACACGCGTCTTACTGTCAGTGTGCTCGCATCTTCACAGATCTGACACTTACGTGGCCTGGACAAGGATCTCTTCTGCTTATTTCCATGGAAATGTTGTTCCTTTGGCTATAATCTTCCACAGTACGGCTTTAAACGGACTTATCTCCATGGAAAATGTTCCGTAGTGTGGATTTAACTTTCTGTTTCTGTGGAATCATACAGGAGACGCGTCACCTGTAGCTTTAAATCTAACTTTATTTGATGTTTTTGTGAGGACTTGCAGCCTGTGTAGCTTAAAAGATAACGAATAAAATATAACAAAACTAATTAAATGGGAAAAAAAGGAGAACAAAAATCCCCTGTATTCTATAAACATTATTTTAAATATTTTTGTTTGCTTAAATAGTAAAATAAAGTTTGATTTAAAGCTACATGTGGCACATCTTCTGTATGACTCAATGGAAACAGAAAGTTAAAACTAAACTTCGGAACATTCTCCATGGTTACAGGTAAGTTTAAAGCCGTATTGTGGAAGATTATAGCCAAAGGATCAACATTTCCATGGCAACGAGCAGAAGACACACTCCTCTAGGCCAAGTGAAGGTCGGGTCTGTGGAGATGCGAGTCCACTCACAGTAAGTACAAGTGTTATTCAGCAGCAAAACAAAAACAAAACATGCTTTAGTCTATTTTAAAGCTAAAAAGTTACACACTGTGGCTTTACAGCTACAGGTGGCACGTCACCTGCACGATGCCACGGAAATAGAAAGTTAAAACTACACTTCGGAACATTCTCCATGGAGTTGAGAGACGTTTTATACCAAAGTGTGGACGATTTAATGCGACATTTCCATGGAAACGAGCAGAAGAGGCCCTCATCCAGGCCAAGTACGGGTCAGGTCTGTGGAGATGCGAGCCCACTCACAGTAAGTACACGTGTTTTTCAGTACAAAAAACAAAATCAAAATGAAAAAAAATAATAAAATGTATGGCAAAAAAGGTACAAACTGTGGCTTTAATGAAACTAGACACATAATATAAGAATAGCATAGTTAGCGATTACCCTGTGACACTGCAATCATTACACAAACAAACCAAACGCTAAATAACAAACGCAAAATCTGCTTTTAAGTTTGCTGAAATTAGTACTTTACTTAAATCTTGGAGACAGACATTTAATTTTTTTTTTATCTCTTATGATTTCAGAAATTGTAAACAAATAGATGCATAAAATAAGTGGCTGTAATTCTGAAAAGTGTCGTATTTTATTAATTTAAAGGCGCAACTTCACCGTCGAACTCTTTTTTTTCCATGGAGACATTACTGGATTGTTCCACAGTACGGCATTAAACCTTTCTATTTCCACGGAGACCAAACTGGGCCAAGTCACAGGTCAGATCTGTGGAGAGGCGACCCCGCTCACAGTCAGAACGTGTGTTTTTCCAGGTATTTTTGCGCTATAAAACCACCTGTGACTGAGTAAACGTAGACGTAGAGCGGTTTAAAGTCACACCGTGGAACATCTCCATAGAAACAAGCAGGCGACGGACTTTTTCATTCCAAAAGCGTCTCATTTTTAGCGTGCGGCGTGAATCACGAAGCGCCGGCGTGACAGTCGTGCCTCCCGTCGTCTCCACTTCGCTGAACCGTAATTTGAAGAGTCTTTGGGCGATTATAGATGAAAAAGAGCCGCGCGCCCAAGGAAGAGGTCATTTCCTCCACGGCCATTTTGTAATCATCCCAAATGAGTAAGTGGAGCTCGGTGAATAAGAACTACACTGGATTACGAGATGCCAACGGTGAGTGTACGACTTGACAACACTTGGATAATACAGCTGCTCTACTTAAAGCTATTCCATCACGACTGCTTTTAAAGGCCCGACGTTACGCAAAAATGACTCTTGTGAGCGTTAAGTTGTGTTAGAACGTTGGTACTTCCTGCAAATTTCTCTGATGTGGCCAAGATTTTAACATTCATAGCAAGTTATTCGTCTTGTTTTCAGATTTATTATCAACTCACTAGTTCTGAGGCTGCTTCATTCTCCGTCTAGAGGTCGTTTATTTTAAGAGAACTAAAATGATCTCGCTGCACGGACCGATCATTTCACTGCTTTTAAGTCATTTTCTAATAGATTTAAGTCATTTTGTTCAGTAGAGATCGGCAATTCTGGGCTGAAATGATCCAAATGACTCTAATTAAGGTGTACGAGGTTTAAAAAACAAGGTGGAGCACTTGTTGTATTACCACGAGGCAACACAAGAGAAGAAAACAGCCTAAATCTGCAGGGTTTGTGTGTTAAACGTGTGCGGATGGACCAAAACACAGCTCCAGGTCTGTTTTAATGAGGAAAAAACATAATATAACAGAAATAATTTGCGTAATATGAGTTAATAACTATGAAATAAGCCAAATCACAGCTACTTCTCAGCCACTCTGTCCCAGGGCCTAACAACTACAGCTGAATGTGGATTCCCTGAAGCTCCTGCACGATCTCTTGTTTCCTCACTGCAAATTTCTCTGATGTGGCCAAGATTTTAAAAGTTATATCAGGTTATTCCTCTTGTTTTCAGATTTATTACCGACTTACTACATTAGAGACGCTTCATTCTAGTCTAGAGGTCGTTTATTTTAAGAGAACTTGTCGAGTAAAACGATCTCGCTGCGCGGACCGATCGTTTCACTGCTTTTAAGTCCTTTTCTAATAGATTTAAGTCATTTTGTTCAGTAGAAATGGACAATTCTAGAGCTGAAATGATCCAAATGACTCTGATTAAGGTGTACGAAGTTTAAAAAACAAGGTGGAGCACTATTACCGCGAGGCAACACAAGAGAAGAAAACAGCCTAAATCTGCAGGGTTTGTGTGTTAAACATGTGCGGATGGACCAAAACACAACTCCAGGTCTGTTTTGATGAGAAAAAAACATAAAACAACAAAAATTTGCGTAATATGATCTTAAAATTTGCATAATATGATCTTATATTTATAAATCACAGCCACGTCTCAGCTACTCTGACCCAGGGTCTAAAAACTACACTGGAAATGAGTCAGAGCTGAATGTGGATTCTTTGAAGCTCCTGCACAGTCAGTTCTTTAGCCTAATAGCATAGTTGCCTAAGTCATATTTGAATGTCTTCGGAAAATAAGAAAAAACACATTTTTAGCAAGCACATTGGTGTTTTTTATGTTATTGCTATTGTAACAGGAAGTTCAACCAGACCAGTGTGAACAAGTCTCCAAAAAAAGAAAGACCCAACATCGACTGCAGGTGACGCAGCAGCGGTAGGAGAGGAAAGTCAGGCGGAAATCACAGTTTGGCCCAAAAAAAAAGGACTTTTATGCTATTATGCTACTGTTTCCTCACTGCAAATTTACTTTTTTTCCTACTTACTAGTTCTGAGACGGCTTCATTCTAGTTTAGAGGTCGTTTATTTGAAGAGAACGTGTCCAGTAAAATGATCTCGCTGCATAGACCGATCGTTTCACTGCTTTTAAGTCATTTTCTGATAAATCTAAGTGTTTATACTGGAAAAAACAATATGTAGTCAAGTTAAAATGACTTAAGTTAAGAAGATTTTACTTTATTTGGGCAGATTCAACTTGATAAGTAAAACGATCTGTCAATGGAACAAATATGTTTCTTATTTCAACTACCAAAAGTTGTTGCTTTTCTTATTTTAATAATTTTACTCGACAAGTGAAACTTACTCAAATCACGAGAAAACTTTCTGAATTCAAGTCATCTTAACTTGGCTAGATTTTTTTTTTTTGCAGCGTATATCTTAAATTTTGGCCAAGTTTTTTTTTGCTCATTAAAACTACCCCTTCATGACATCACAAGGTGGAACAGAGCATTTTAAGCTTCCGAGATGTAAACAGATTAATAATAAAGAGTGACTGAAACACGTGTGAATGAGTCCAGAGTCATAACTATTCACACTGATTCATGTATATTTTTCTTCAAATAAACGTTGAAATCCATGATTAAATGCGTCTAAACAGGGAATATTTATGAATTACAAATATTTAAAGTGTATTATTGGTGAAAATAGTTTATTTTTTGGTTTAATAATGCTGTTATGCGTTCACAGCCTGCACAAATACAACTATTACGACGATTATTTCCCACAGTCGTGCTCGTCTTGATTAATCGTTGACGCTTTTTCTTTAGTTTTGTGCCGTGGCTTTAAACGTAGCTGCTTTTTTGCACCATTTTGATTAAAACCCGGCTCCGCCCCCTCATCTACAAAAGGGTCGGGGTTACGGGCCGTGCGGTTCACTGGTCACAGAGCCTGACCCCCCCCCCCGTCCGGCTCAGATCTGTGGAGATATGAGCCCAGCTGCAGTTTGATATGAGACCTGTGGATCATTGGCTCCTTTAAACTGCGACTTTAAAGACTCGCCGACAGAGGGACGGCCCAACCGGAACGGCCGTGATCATAACCCGTGTCCGGCGAGCGCTCCGGCACCAGAAAACAGCCCCGTCCTCTCAAGGCTACGGCCCCATTTCCATATCTGCAAGCGTCAGGCTCCAGCGGGCTCATGGCAGTAACGTCACAGACCTGCAGCTACGACAAACAGTAACTCTGGGCAAATAAAGCAGGAATGAAAGGTGTTTCCACAGCGTAAGAGCTGCTGTCGGATAGGGCCGTGTTTCTGTGTCCGTGGGGTTTTAGCGACGTTTTTAGGACTTTTTACCAATCAATAATGTCATATTTTGTAAACCCCTGAAGATCTAAGGGCAGTTTTAGTACATTTCTCCTTGCCTGGATTTTTTTCTTAATTTTGCTTTTAAAACTGCCCCTTTTACCCCTAATGAAGTGTTCTACCTCCTTTTGTTCAGTCCAACCTGTTATTTCACAATCTGCTGCTGTAGTTGTGTCATGAGGCTGTGATAAAAGCTACAGGACCAGAAATAGAGATGAAAAAAAAAGAAACTGAAAATAAAATTCAGACTCTTTTATACAAAACACACAGCAAACATGTAGAAGCTTTTTGGACATAAAGATGCTTAATTTAGGGCCTTGGCTACAAAAATGCAAAATATCAAGTCTGTAAGTAAATTAAAAATCTCCTTATTGCCCTAAAAACAAAAAAAGTGCAGTGGCTCCATGACTTTCCTGGTCCAGTCCTGGAAACAGCTCCTGTCAGGTCCAGGGCCAGAGCCACAGCACTTCTGCATTTCCAGGGTGGAAATTACATTTGGATTTGTTCATTTGGACTGAAATAACCCTTTAAATAAAAATAGAAAGAGATGCACAATTACACACACCAAGATGTGTCATTTTCCATGTGTGTGAGAATTAACTCCACTTAGAGCAACTTTTTCCCTCGTTATAAACACACACAGTCAGAGGAGTCGACCATCTTGACTCACTTCACTCTTTGGCAAAGTTTGGCTCCATCAAAATGGACGGAGCGCATGAGTTTGGGGAAAACAAAGTTCCTGTTGGACACTCGTTTTGCTCCCGTCATCACACAGCGTGAGTGTGACGTAGGATAAAGCCGCGGAAATGTACGGAAACCTCTGTGTCTGCACTTTCAGAGGGGAAAAGGAAGTTTCTGTCTTTTACCGTTACAAAGTTCTGCGCGGTTATAGAAAACATATTCCTCTGTATCGTATGTGATAACGTAGGTCGTCAAGGGTTAAATAAAGCGCTAATTTCTTTGGCAACAGTCCTATTTTTCCATCATTCCGGAACCCTAGAGTTTTTCTAACACCAAAAATGCTCTTAAGAAAAAAGTGTACTGCAATATATATATATATTTATATATTTTTTATTTTCTCTCTATTTGGAGGTAAATGAACACCTTAGCGTAGAGGCCATCAAACTAAGGCTCGCGGTAATAACATGTCTGCATCTTGTATTTTGTTTAGATTTTTTCAATTAAAAACATGATATTTATATGATGTAATTATATGTAAATAATTATATGATGTATTTACATTTGCAGCCGAATTTTCGTCACCTGACAAGCTCCAGATCAAACTAAAATAAAGGAAAAAAGTGGAATATCTGTGGTATTTCAGATTAAAACAAAGAACTCACTACTTTTGCAAACCACTAGTGATGAGAAACAAGTGTGTGTGAGGAATTATGTGTGGATATAGTTTTGTGGAGGCTGTGAGGAGGCTGGAGGTCATTTTGGTCTGGGTCACACAGTTCTGTTAAACGGCCCCGGGCCCCATCACAGCCACGAGCGATAATGTGGCCCCCAGAGAAGAAAAAAAAACCTTCCCTGCCTCAGTATTTAGCTTTTTGTTGGTTTTATTTGCCTCTGTGATGGACGCTGGGGACATTTTGGTGTTAAATCCATGTGACGTGAACAACTTTTTCTCTGACGAGCTTCTACAGTCGCCTCAACAAGTTTTTGGACTCACTTTTATTTTATTTTATTTATATGCATCCACTATTGAGCAGTACCCTATAATCCCCCAGCCCCGTTTAGGCAGAGGAACCGAGAGTTTATCTCAAAACACTTAAGATCGACTGGTTAACTCAGCGTTCACTACACAGAAGGATTTTCTAGCATCGTTAAACTGACTTGAATTAAGCAGATTCATCTTAAAAGATCAATTTTAAGATTATTTTTACTTAATAAGATGAGATATTCCATCCTGATTTATCTTATCTACATATTACAACTTATTCTAATCACTTTTTATATTAACTCAGTCCAGGTTAAGCCTCTTTAACTTCCTTCTCAAACCAATAAGGTGAAAAATCTTTCCATAAACACTTGAAACTAGTGTTTTCTGCTTAGAACAAGATTCATATTTCGTCTTGTTTTAAGAAAACTTGGTAAGTGAAAATTTCTTACTCCACTGGCAGAAAATTTCACTTAAAATAGGGCATTTTTACCTCAAAATTGCTCTTTTTCTCTTATTTTTAATAGGCGTTTTTTGCTGTGTATAAAGGACTCAAATGAATGGAGCAGGTCTCAGGTCTCTAAATAGCAGCAGTAATTTTGCCTCCAGCTACAAAAAACACGACAAAATAATCCAACGGTCAGAAAATGTAATTGTCAACTGGGAAAAAAACGGTTTTCCAGGTCACGTTTTCAGCTCTGCCAGGTCGAGAGGAAGTCACCGTCTTCTATCCATTTGAAGGATGGAGACATAACCAACTTGTTTCATTCAACTAATGCCAGATATACTTTACTCATTCTCTGCATTTGACCCGTTCCTCAGTGTCTCTGGGTTAAACCTGTCAGGCGCAATGGGACCCGACTCCAGATCTTGAGCTCGTCTTGGTCTGAACTATCTTTGGTGGAGAATTTGACGTATTTGCCCGGAGGAAACCCACTCCAACACAGGGAGAACATGCAAATTCCACACGGGAAAAACACCCACCTCAGTCCTTCTTGCTGTGAGATGAAGGTCCAAACATCTTCCTCACTTCAGAGCATCGTAATTATTCCCCACAATGACTCCAAGTGCTTTTCTCAATTCACAGAGACCAGAGTGGAGTTTTGCCACAACGGTAGAGCTAACAACAACTAGCATGCTAACGCACACTTCTAATTAGACGCAGACAACATGCAGAGGACTTTTTTTGACCTTCAACTCCACACAACTTCACTAGAATCATTTGGATAAGTTCAGCCCTGGAATTTTGAGAGGCAATTGTGGCTTTTAACTTGAAAACTACCACTTTGTGACATCACAAGGTGGAACAGAGCATTTTTGGGCTTTGGAGATGTACAGACTAATAATAAACGGTTACTCAAACGTGTGAATGAAACAAAACCAGAGGCGGGAAAAGTACTGAAAAACTGTAATGAAGGAAAAGTATCTTCACTTTGCTTAATTCCTATTCAAGTAAAAGTCAAATTAACCATCTAAAAATGTACTCAAGTAAAAAAAAGTACTTCATTTAAGATGTAATTGGAGTAAAAGTTCCTTAGCTGGTTTCAGTTATTCGATGTAAAAACGATGAGCCCTGAATCTAATCCAGCACCAGTTGTTTTCATCAACTTTTAGGTGAAACATGCAAATTTTGTACATTTTAAAGAAAACTGAGCTATTAACACTTATTAACTCTGAGCTCTTCCGTCTTTTTAGAGAACTTTATCAAACTTTAACTGAATAATAGATTTAACAAATTCGACACAAATTCAGAATGATACGGTCCAACTCGCAACACTACAATAAAAAAGGAAGAAAATTAAACCAAAATCAGAGTGTGAAAAACGAAAACGTTGCACATGTTGAACACGACGTCCATGAAAACCTCGAACTCTGACGGACGGTTCTGCACGACGACTGAAAATGCTGCACAATTTCCTTTCATTTCAGTAGTAGTAGTAGTAGTAGTAGTAGTAGTAGTAGTAGTAGTAGTAGTAGTAGTAGCAGTAGTAGTCTTTATTTGTCAGTTTCTTCACATGTACAGACAGTCAAAGGAATCAAAATGGGACCCGTCTCCTCATCCGCACATTTAAACACATAATAATGACACGGGGGGATGGGGGGTGCTGAACATGGACTGGACCGGAAAACAGGAGCAGAAGAAGAAACAAAGCAGCAGAACATGGGGATACGGGAGGAGGAAATCATCCATTCATTTCCACATTTCATTTTCTTTTCTCTCTATCGATCTGATTTTACTCAGAAACGAGGGCGGATTCCAATGTAATGAAGTCAAATAAATGGGTCAAAATGTGCTTGAAGTAAAAGTAAATCTCAAAAACGACTGAAAAAATGACAAACTGCTCAAAAAAAAAAAAAACAACGACTCATTTCTAGTAATGTTAGTAAATGTACATCGTTTCTTTCCGTCCTTGAACAAAACACGACTCCGGGTTTGTTTTTGAGGAGGCACCAGCGCTGGGACCCGGCGAAAAGCTCGTACGAGTCTGGAGTTTCCTTTCCCGTTTTTCCGGTGAGCAGTAACAGAAGCGCACAGCAGAAAACTCCGAATCGCACTTAACAAAGAGACAATTTTCCACTTTAAATCCTATTTCCTGTCAACAAACTTTGGGAACGTCCATCCCCGGAGACAAGACGTTCTCACAGGACTTAAGACGGTTTAACGCAAAAATCCCCAAAGCGAATCGTCGGCGTTTTGGAGGGCGACTCTCCGCGGCGGACGTGAGCGGCCGAAATCCCGTTTTAATGCGGAGCAGAGCCGGGGTTAAGCCGCTCGGTTTTCCACGTCTTCCTCACACGCTGCCACAGAATCCGACTGATCTCATTATTAGACTTTATGGAGACAAGGGAAAAGGGCAGAGGTGCTTTTGTCTGATTATCGGGAATAAAACGGGAAAAAAGAGGGAAGTTCGGACGTGGCGAGACAGTGAGGAACAGATGAAATGTGCGAGAGGGGGAGGAAGGAGGGAGGAGGGGAGAGAGGGAGTGAGAAAGGAAAGAAAGGAGGGAGGGAGACAGGAAAGGGGAGAGGGAGAGAAAGAGAGGATGAAAGGGAGGCAGAGAGGGAGGAGGAAGAGACAGAGAGGGAGGAGAGGAGGAGTCGGGAAGGAGGAGTGAGAGAAAGAGAGGAGGAAAGGGAGGAAAAGAGCGGGAGTGGAGGGGAGGGAGAGTGGAAGGAGAGAGGAAAGGAGGATAGAGGAGGAAGAGAGAGAAGGGAGAAAGGGGAGACAGAGAGAGAGGGAGGGATGGCGCATAAGGAGGCAAAAGGAGAGAGGAGGGAGAAAGAGGAGGGAAGGAGAGAGGAAAGGAGGATAGAGGATGGAGAGAGAGAAGGGAGAGATGAAGTGAAAGGTCAGCCGATGCTTTGGTCTGATAATTGGGAATAAAGTGTAAAAGAGGAGTGTTCTGACGTGGCCAGACGCTGACTAAAAGCTGGAAAGTGTCTGATTTTGTCTGATTTTGTGTGATTTTGTGTGTTTTTGTGTGTTTTTGTGTGTTTTTGTGTGTTTTTGTGTGTTTTTGTGTGAGGCATTAGTCAGGCCGTAAAAAGTCCGGGACATTAGAAACTCGCGTCGGCTCCGTGTGAATAATTGCGTTTGCGTTTGTTTGGGATTTCTTGTTCCAGAGAAGTGTTTGTGGTCGGCTCTGATTAACGCCGACTCCAGATGTGCAGATGAGCTCCAGTGGTGACGCTGGAAATGTGTAAACTCCTGTTTTCACCCACGAGTTTCAAGGCTCAAAACAAGCAAAGGAAAAAAGAAAAACACAAGAAACTAAAGGACAGTTTTTCCCCACGTGTATTTAAAGGTGAACTGCGGAACTTTCCGGATGGAGAGTCTGGCACTACTCTCCAAAATACTGAAATATCAATATATCGTATCATTTAATGTGCTGATACAGTATCGATATCGTGGGCTGCTGTATCGATACACTGACATAGAATTTTACTAAATTATTTAGTTACAGAGTCACAGTTTTGTTGCTTGAAAACTTGTTTATGTGAAAAATTTGACATTTTCACTGTTCTGATGATTAAAATGTTTGCGTTTCATATGAACTTTGCACAAGAAGTGGCTTAATAAAGACTTTTAGTGTCACAGCCCTGATTTAGTCTTTGTTTTTTTACGGTGGCTGAGTGGCGAGCACTCATACCTCACAGCAAGAAGGTCCAGGTTTGATTCCCGGGCCTTTCTGTGTGGAGTTTGCGTGTTCTGCCCGTGTCTGGTTGGGTTTCCTCCGGGAAACTCAAAACGCGCTACATCGGACTTCAGGGAGAATCATGATAATAACTAATTGTAAGTTAATTAAATACAATCAATCAATTAAATACTGCCTAATACATGACTAAATATGAATAAAATACTAAATACTAAATACAATCAATTAAATACTGTCTCACTTTCACTGTGGCTTTTCACTGTATTTATTTGTCCAGAAAGACGCCTAATAAATAAAATCTATTATTATTATTATATTGTATTGAATCGTATCGAATAGTAAGTTCACTGTATCGAGCTACGTATCGTATCGGCAACTTCTGATCGATACCCAGCCCTAGTAGCTGCTATAAAAAATGACCGCTTCATGACATCACAAGGTGGAACAGAGCATTCTGAGCACTGGAGATGTAGAAAGACTAATAATAAAGGATTAATAAAGTACGTTTTTGAGGCGACTTAATGGAACACTGTGTAACTTTTCAAATGCTTTTCTCCATGGAGATGTCATTGCTTTGTCAGGAATGTTTCAGAGTGTGGCATTAAACCTTTCTGTCATCACGGTAAAGGGTAAGTGTCGTATACGCAGCGCTTTTCCACTGCACAACCAATAATACTGAGGTCGAGAGCGGGATTCGAACCGGCAACCTTCGGATCAGCGGGCAGACGCCTCACAAACTGAGCTCCTGTCGCGAAAACCAAACAGGATCAAGTGACAGGTCAGATCTGTGGAGAGGCGACCCCCCGTCCACAGCCAGAACGCCTGTTTCCTGAGGTATTTCTGAGCCATAGAACCACTTCTAACTGAATAAATATAACGTGGAGCTGTTTAATGTCGCACTGCGGAACATTCCAGGAGTTCACAAGAGTGCGTTTTGCGTAATGTGGGATGTTTGGGTGAATGTTTGGGCTGCCGGGCGTTATCGCAGGATCCCCCCTCCGAAAAACCCTCCCGCTCCGGACCTGATTTAGACTGTGGCGTTGCTGATGTCGACTTCCTCCTCTGTGAGTCCAGAGCCAAAGAAAACAAACCCTGGAGGAGCTTTAAATTTACAACTCACCTCCTCACCGCAGCACAGCCCACCTACACACATCCAGGAAAGAGGGAGGAGGGAGGAGAGGAGAGGGGGAGGAGGAGAGAGGAGGAGAGAGGAGGTAGAGGAGGGAGAGGAGAGAGGAGAGAGGAGGGAGAGGAGAGAGGAGAGAGGAGGAGAGAGAGGAGAGAGGAGGAGAGAGAGGAGAGAGGAGAGAAAGGAGGGAGAGGAGAGAGAGGAGAGAGGAGAGGGGGAGGAGGAGAGGGAGGAGAGAGGAGGAGAGAGTAGGAGAGAGGAGAGAAGGAGAGAGGAGAGAGAGGAGGAGATAGGAAGGAGAGAGGAGGAGAGAGGAGAGAAGAAGGGGATAGGAGGAGAGAGCGGGGAGAAAGAGAGAGGAGGGAGAGGAGAGAGGAGGAGAGAGGAGGGGAGAGGAGGAGAGAGAGGAGAGAGGAGGAGAGAGGAGGGAGAGAGGAGAGAAGGAGAGAGAGGAGAGAGAGGAAAGAGGAGGAGAGAGGAGGAGAGGAGGAGAAAGAGGAGGAGAGAGAGGAGAGAAAGAGAGAGGAGGAGAGAGGAGGAGAGAGAGGAGAGAGGAGGAGAGAGGAGGGAGAGAGGAGAGAGGAGGAGAGAGGGATAGAGGGAGGAGGAGGGAGAGAAGGAAAGAGGGATAGAGGGAGGAGGAGGGAGAGAAGGAGAGAGGGGTAGAGGGAGGAGGGAGAGAAGGAGAGAGAAGGATAGAGGGAGGAGGGAGAGAAGGATAGAGGGATAGAGGGAGGAGGAGGGAGAGAAGGATAGAGGGATAGAGGGAGGAGGAGGGAGAGAAGGAGAGAGGGATAGAGGGAGGAGGAGAGAGAGAAGGATAGAGGGAGGAGGAGGGAGAGAAGGAAAGAGGGATAGAGGGAGGAGGGAGAGAAGGCGCGAGGGATAGAGGGAGGAGGGAGAGAAGGATAGAGGGATAGAGGAAGGAGGGAGAGAGGGATAGAGGGATAGAGGGAGGAGGAGGAGAGAAGGATAGAGGGATAGAGGGAGGAGAGGAGAGAGAAGGAGAGAGGGATAGAGGGAGGAGGAGGGAGAGAAGGAGAGAGGGATACAGGGAGGAGGAGGGAGAGAAGGAGAGAAGGATAGAGGGAGGAGGAGGGAGAGAAGGAGAGAGGGATAGAGGGAGGAGGGAGAGAAGGAGAGAGGGATAGAGGAAAGGAGGAGGGAGAGAAGGAGAGAGGAGAGAGGGAGGAGGTGGGAGAGAAGGAGAGAGGGATAGAGGGAGGAGGAGGGAGAGAAGGAGAGAGGGATAGAGGGAGGAGGAGGGAGAGAAGGATAGAGGGATAGAGGGAGGAGGAGGGAGAGAAGGAGAGAGGGATAGAGGGAGGAGGAGGGAGAGAAGGAGAGAGGGATAGAGGGAGGAGGAGGGAGAGAAGGAGAGAGGGATAGAGGGAGGAGGAGGGAGAGAAGGAGAGAGGGATAGAGGGAGGAGGGAGAGAAGGATAGAGGGATAGAGGGAGGAGGAGGGAGAGAAGGATAGAGGGATAGAGGGAGGAGGAGGGAGAGAAGGAGAGAGGGATAGAGGGAGGAGGAGGGAGAGAAGGAGAGAGGGATAGAGGGAGGAGGAGGGAGAGAAGGAGAGAGGGAGGAGGGAGAGAAGGCTAGAGGGATAGAGGGAGGAGGGAGAGAAGGATAGAGGGATAGAGGAAGGAGGGAGAGAGGGATAGAGGGATAGAGGGAGGAGGAGGGAGAGAAGGATAGAGGGATAGAGGGAGGAGAAGGGAGAGAAGGAGAGAGGGATAGAGGGAGGAGGAGGGAGAGAAGGAGAGAGGGATACAGGGAGGAGGAGGGAGAGAAGGAGAGAAGGATAGAGGGAGGAGGAGGGAGAGAAGGAGAGAGGGATAGAGGGAGGAGGGAGAGAAGGAGAGAGGGATAGAGGGAGGAGGAGGGAGAGAAGGAGAGAGGGAGAGAGGGAGGAGGAGGGAGAGAAGGAGAGAGGGATAGAGGGAGGAGGAGGGAGAGAAGGATAGAGGGATAGAGGGAGGAGGAGGGAGAGAAGGATAGAGGGATAGAGGGAGGAGGAGGGAGAGAAGGAGAGAGGGATACAGGGAGGAGGAGGGAGAGAAGGAGAGAGGGATAGAGGGAGGAGGAGGGAGAGAAGGAGAGAGGGATAGAGGGAGGAGGAGGGAGAGAAGGAGAGAGGGATAGAGGGAGGAGGGAGAGAAGGATAGAGGGATAGAGGGAGGAGGGAGAGAAGGATAGAGGGATAGAGGAAGGAGGGAGAGAGGGATAGAGGGATAGAGGGAGGAGGAGGGAGAGAAGGATAGAGGGATAGAGGGAGAAGAAGGGAGAGAAGGAGAGAGGGATAGAGGGAGGAGGAGGGAGAGAAGGAGAGAGGGATACAGGGAGGAGGAGGGAGAGAAGGAGAGAAGAATAGAGGGAGGAGGAGGGAGAGAAGGAGAGAGGGATAGAGGGAGGAGGAGGGAGAGAAGGAGAGAGGGATAGAGGGAGGAGGAAGGAGAGAAGGATAGAGGGATAGAGGGAGAGAAGGAGAGAGGGATAGAGGGAGAGAGGGAGAGAAGGATAGAGGGATAGAGGGAGAGAAGGATAGAGGGATAGAGGGATAGAGGGAGGAGGAGTGAGAGAAGAAGAGAGGGATAGAGGGAGGAGGAGGGAGAGAAGGACAGAGGGATAGAGGGAGAGAAGGATAGAGGGATAGAGGGAGGAGGGAGAGAAGGATAGAGGGATAGAGGGAGGAGGAGTGAGAGAAGAAGAGAAGGATAGAGGGAGGAGGGAGAGAAGGAGAGAGGGATAGAGGGAGGAGGAAGGAGAGAAGGAGAGAGGGATAGAGGGAGGAGGAGGGACAGAAGGAGAGAGGGATAGAGGGAGAGAAGGATAGAGGGATAGAGGGAGGAGGAGGGAGAGATAGAGGGAGAGAAGGATAGAGGGATAGAGGGAGGAGGAGGGAGAGAAGGATAGAGGGATAGAGGGAGGAGGAGGGAGAGAAGGAGAGAAGGATAGAGGGAGGAGGAGGGAGAGAAGGAGAGAGGGATAGAGGGAGGAGGAAGGAGAGAAGAATAGAGGGATAGAGGGAGGAGGAGAGAGAGAAGGATAGAGGGATAGAGGGAGGAGGAGAGAGAGAAGGAGAGAGGGATAGAGGGAGGAGGAGGGAGAGAAGGAGAGAGGGATAGAGGGAGGAGGAAGGAGAGAAGGATAGAGGGATAGAGGGAGGAGGAGAGAGAGAAGGAGAGAGGGATAGAGGGAGGAGGAGGGAGAGAAGGAGAGAGGGATAGAGGGAGGAGTAGGGAGAGAAGGATAGAGGGATAGAGGGAGGAGAAGGGAGAGAAGGATAGAGGGATAGAGGGATAGAGGGAGGAGGAGGGAGAGAAGGAGAGAGGGATAGAGGGAGGAGGGAGAGAGGGATAGAGGGAGGAGGAGGGAGAGAAGGATAGAGGGAGGAGAAGGGAGAGCCGGGATGAGGATTTCCACTGGACAGAACAGGAGGTGTTTATTCCAAGGTCAAACTGCTCTTAAACTCTGGGCTGTTTCCAAACTCAGAGGAACGACCTCCACACGGGACAAAATCTGACTTTAAAAACACAGAGACGTGAAAAAGTGCAACAAACCTCCGATTCTGCGCAGAAAAAAACACATTTTAAATGAAAAAGTAAAAGTCGTGTTCAGTCTGGTCCAGGTGCTGCTCTGAGCAGAAACAGAACACAGAACATGACGATGGAAAAGTGTGAAACCAAACTGGGAAACATTCCAGTCCAAGATTCCAAGATTAGACCTGGAATAGTCCACCCGGTTTAGTCCTTTATTGGACCTAGTATAGTCCTGATTTAGACCTAGTTTAGTCCTGATTTAGACCTAGTTTAGTCCTGATTTAGACCTAGTTTAGTCCTAGATTAGACTTGAAATATTCCTGTTATAGACCTGGTTTAGTCCTGATTTAGACCTAGTTTAGTCCTGATTTAGACCTAGTTTAGTCCTGATTTAGACCTAGTTTAGTCCTAGATTAGACTTGAAATATTCCTGTTATAGACCTGGTTTAGTCCTATATTAGAATAGGAATGTTCCACCTGGTTTAGTCCTAAATTAGTTCTGGTTTAGACCCGACTGAGTCTTAGATTAGACTTGGAACAGTCCACCTGGTTTAGTCCTCAATTAGACCAAGAATAATCCTATTATATAGACCTTGTTTACTCCTAAATTAGAATCAGATCAGACCTGGAAAAGTCCTGTTATAGACCTGGTTTAGTCCTAGATTAAACATGGAATAGTCCTGGTTTAGATCTGTTTTAGTCCGAGATTAGATTTGGAATTGTCCAAATGGTTTAGTCATACATCAGACCTGGAATAGTCCCATTATAGATCTGGTTTGGTCCTAGACAGACCTGGAATATTCCACCTGGTTTAGTCCTAGATTAGACCTGGAATAGTCCTGTTATAGACCTGGTTTAGTCCTAGATTAGACCTGGAATAGTCCCATTATAGATCTGGTTTGGTCCTAGACAGACCTGGAATATTCCACGTGGTTTGGTCCTAGATTAGACCTGGAATAGTCCTGCTATAGACCTGGTTTAGTGCTAAATTAGAACTGGAATAGTCCTGTTACACACTTGATTGAGTCCTAGATTAGACCTGAAATTGTTCACCTGCTTTAGTCTTAGATTGGAGTCCTGGTTAGTCATGGTTTAGATCTGGTTTAGTCATAGATTAGACCTGAAATAGTCCTGGTTTAGTCCTAGATTAGACCTGGAAAAGTCCTGGTTTAGATCTGGTTTAGTCCTAAATTAGACCTGAAATAGTCCTGCTTTAGTCGTAGATTAGACCTGGAAAAGTCCTTGTTTAGACCTGGTTTAGTCCTAAATTAGACCTGGAATATTCCACCTGGTTTAGTCCTGTATTGGACCTGGAATAGTCCTGTTGTAGACCTGGTTTAGTCCTAGATTAAACCTGGAGTAATCCTGTTATAGGTCTGGTTTAGTCATAGATTAGACCTGGAATCGTCTTGTTACACATCTGGTTTAGTCCGAAATTAGACCTGAAATAGTCCTGGTTTAGTCCTAGATTAGACCTGGAAAAATCCTGGTTTAGATCTGGTTTAGTTCTAAATTAGACCTGAAATAGTCCTGGTTTAGTCCTAGATTAGACCTGGAATAGTCCACCTGGTTTAGTCCTAGATTAGACCTGGAAAAGTCCTTGTTTAGACCTGGTTTAGTCCTAGATTAGACCTGGAAAAGTCCTTGTTTAGACCTGGTTTAGTCCTAAATTAGACCTGGGATATTCCACCTGGTTTAATCCTATATTGGACCTGGAATAGTCCTGTTGTAGACCTGGTTTAGTCCTATATTAGACCTGGAATAGTCCTGTTGTAGACCTGGTTTAGTCCTATATTAAACCTGGAATAGTCCACCTGGCTAAATCCTAAATTAGAACTGGAATAGTCCTGTTACAGACTTGGTTTAGTCCTAGATTAGTCCGGGAACCCTCCTGTTATAGACCTGCCTTAGTCCTAAATTAGACTTGGAATAGTTCATCTGGTTTAGTCCTGAATTAGACCTGGAATAGTCCTTTTATAGACCTGGTTTAGCCCTACATCAGACCTGACATAGTCCTGGTTTAGCTCTGGTGAATCTCAGGAAACCAAAACTCTTCTTTGCTGGTTCTCGGTGTCAAACGTTT
>CM068357.1:5154663-5179663 GCA_034769755.1 Odontamblyopus lacepedii
AGTTCACAAATTTCAAAATTAACTAGTTCGTTCATAGTCCATAACTGATCAGATTAATCACACTTTAGAATTTTGATTAATCACAGTTAATTATTCTTCAAAAAAAGACCAAAATATTGTGACAAAAATGCAGTTTATTGGTGCTCGGTTTGTTGTTGTTGGTACAAGTATCGTCGTTGCTGCCGCTGAATCAAACCCGTGTTTTGCTTTAAGACGGTGTTTTAAACTTGTGCTTCTGTGGAAAGAGAGTTCATCACTGCAAATACCTGCAAACGACCTTAGTTTATCTAAAGTCGTGTATGGACCTGATCACTGACCTAATAACCTGCGCCGCCTTTCAGGACCATCTGCACTTTCCATAGACGAGCGTTCAGAATAAACTGTGATTAATCTGCGTTAAAAAAAACACGATTGCGATATTTTTTGTGATTAATCGCACGTGCTAACGCGTTAGCATCGATAGCCTAAGTTTAGAGTTAATCGTTCTTTCATAGTTCCAAAAATGAACTATCTATGCGCAGAGGACTGGGCTGGAAGATGGATGGACGGACGTTGCTGCCAGCGATTATTTTTCACTATCCTTGCCAAAGCCCATACAGAACCACAGACAGCGATTATTTTGTCAGTTTTAACAATGAAACTATGTGTTAGATTTCAACTTCATATCAAATTTGAGAGACAACAGAGCCGCTACTGTCCGCAGTCAGTGGGATCTGGGCAGAGGATCTGTCTTGACCGTCTTCTGAGTTCGTACTTTCTTTCATATTTATCCGCGGCTTTCATAAACCTTGAAAATCTCGCCGGGTGCTTCAGTTCATTGTGTCGTTTTAAGTTTGCTGTTGATGTGAATGAAGTCAGGGTTTCTTCAAGTTAAATTCAAGTCTTTTTAACCTTTTTAAGGCCATTTATACAAAAATTTAATAGACCTATTTCATGGTCTATTTCACAGACCGACTGGCAAAGAAAAACTAAATTCTTGGATTTGTGTTCATTTATTTCTCAAACAAACAAACATGGAGGAGTAAAGAGACTCTTCCCCATAACTCCAGCATGAAATGTGTCGCTCGGTAACGGAAAACCAACGGTAAAAAACAAAATAACAGCGTTAAACAAACTTTGTGTTCTCCGGAGATTTTCAGTGATCTTCAGTGACGTGTTGGGAGTATTTTGACCTGGGGCTACGTTGCGTTCTCAATTATTATTTCTGTATTGTCTCTTTATTTAGATGACGTTATTTAAGCAAATAATGATGACAAATTAAACGTTTGAGGAGAAATGTGATACGGAAAAGTAAAGTTCTGTACCAGTACTGCACAAATTTTAAGACCCAGATATAAAAATCCAAGACTTTTTCCAAGTCTTTTTAAGGTATTATTTCCAAATTCATAAAGTCAGTGCTTTTAAGACTTTTTAAGACTTTTTAAGACCCTGTAGGAACCCTGTGAAGTGTGGATTTTCTCTTTTGAAAGCCAACGGGCAAAGTTTGCACATAAATCTGAGGTTGTTCCCTTGTCCTGGAGCTCTTTTAAATGTTTATATGATGAATCTTGTTGCTGCTTTTCTGTTTTGTCTTGTTTCGATGACACATGCGGCGATGCGACGCCGGTGGCTCCTGCTGCTGCCAGGAATGTTTTTCTGCTAAATATTAACGCCTCTTTGCGGTGCGTTTTGCCGGGTTTTCTCCTGGAACGCTACAGAAATCTGGCACCGTATTGAACGAAGTTAAATAGAAGCTCATGCCGTTCACAGACACCAGAATGAACGTGAATGAATACAGCGCGTTCAGTTCAAATTCGCCCAAAATATGGATATGTACAACACTGGTAGTAGTAGTAGTAGTAGTAGTAGTAGTTGCAGTAGCAGTAAAAGTAGCAGTAGAAGTCGCTCCACATAGTCAGTCCACATTTTTGCTTGTTTTTCCTCCTTTGCGTCCAAACAAATACAAACCCAAACTGAAACGGGAAAGCACCTCCATCAAACCCGCAGAGAGTCCATTTTGTGCCAAATGGACAAAGCTGTCAATCAGCGTCTAAGTAGCTCTGGGCCTGCTGTTATTCCTCAAACTGGAGTTAAGCCTTTTAGAAAACACAACAGCAAAACAAATCCACTACAACGTACAGAAACGGCTCCAAAAGACCGGCCCGAATCTCTCCAAACCTCGTTACAAATAAGTGGAAGTCTGCGATTCTTGGCCGGGTTTCAGCGTTTAGTCGTGTTTTAGGTTTGCCGCGCAGTAAATGAGTCAGAAAGATTAGCTCGTCGGCCTTAACGGGGAGGTCACCGGGGGTTGACTGGGTGCTGAATCAGAGCAGACGATAACAATGACACCAGCGCTGAAGAATTTACACGGGCACATTCCCTTTAATGGGTATGACACGGGAGCAGTAGTTTGGGTTCGTCATCGAGGCTTTTCTCAAGCTAAAGCTTATCTAATCTCATTTATTTACTGTCAGGAAATAAAAGGGCACAGTGGAAGAACACGCACACCTCCACAAAGCCCAGGAATCGAACCAGTCACCACTTTGCGTACTTAAAGATCGCAGTTTCCTGAAAATAAATAAAGAAAAAATAATAATGAACACTAACTGAGGGGTAACTGTAATTAAAATATGACTGTGTGTTCATAAAATCTGACAAATCAAACATCCTGCAAGGCTTTAAAATGTACAAAAAGCAGAAGTAAATGTGCAGTTTCTTCAAAAAAGTTACTACTCGTAATACAACTACTCTTTCACAGTACTGCAGGTTAATAAAGGCCATGCAGCTGACTTTTCCATTTACATTTCAGGGTTGTCACGTCATATTTAGCTTAGTTTTTAGCTTCACCCGCAAAGCAAAACTCCGCTCTGGTCCCTGAGAGTTGTGAAAAGCTCTTATAAACTCATCACGGTGGATAAATACAACGCTCTGACTGCACAAGGTGAGTGAGGAAGAACTTTGGAGAACTGCAAACTGTTTTAAAAGGAACAAGTTCTGATTTTTCTGTTTTTATGACAGTCAAAATCGCATAAACGCAGAGAAAATTCGCACATAGACTCGGTTCGGACGTCCAGTTTCGTGCTAAAATCAATTTGAACAAAGTCTAAGTCTCGTCGTTTCAGCAGCGGAAGTTAACAAAGCACAAAAGTCAAATACTGAAGTACAAATTTAGGTATCTGTACTTTACGTAAACACATTTTACTTTTGTTCACAACAGTTATTTGTACTTCATTACTTCTCCACTACATTTTAGATCTGAACTGAAAAGTAAAAACTACTTTTCTTTACGGTTTGAGACCTGCTGAAATGACGGAAACTTATTTTTTGCACATTTAATTTGAGTGAACGTCCAAACTTATAAACGAAAACGGCTACAAAAATTAAGAAATCCAATTGAATCACTTAAAATCAGTCAAATTATTTGTCAAAATCATTACATTTCAACCTTAAACTGTTGTAAAATTCTAAAAATACTTTAACATTTTACTCTTAAACTACATTTTGAATCCTTTTACTTCAGTAGATTTTCTTATGGTTTTTATTTGATTAACGTTTTCCTCTGTAAGTAACCAAATTTTAAATCTGAAATCTGAAAATCCACGCACTGACAACCTGATATTACACTTTTTATGTCACTTTTGCCACTTAATACACTTCAAAAACATAAAAAGCAGCTCCGTCCTAATCAGAAACACATTGGTAAACTTACATGACATTTCCTGTGCTCAGTTCTCAATCCTTCAACAACAAAAACCACTCGAAACCGTGGTAATATTTTCCTTCAAACTAAAGATGTATTAGCTCATAACACAGAGGAGTTGGGGTTCAGGCGCGTCGAGCGAGAGGTCTGATCCGTCCTCCTCCTCCAGAGCAGAATTTAGTCATAAACGTGGGTAAAACGACGGAGCGCGGGGGCTTCGGGGTCAAAGGGTGAAACGCATCTCTCATCGGCTTCTTTATTAACTCTGCACACGCTCAGTCCACACGCGAGCGGACAAGATGGCGGACGCTCCGAGACACGCGAGCCGAGACCAAAGAGGAAGAAGCGGGTCCGGAGACAGAGAGAAAAGAGGGAATAACCGGACTTTATGCTCAAATACGACAGCTGCGGTGGAATTAAAGGTCCTGCATTACGTAAAATTAGACTCTTGTGAGCTTTAAGACATGTTAAAATGTTGTTACCGCGTCAAAAACACACCTGGAGTTGTGTTTTGTTTCACTCACACGTGTTTGAGTGATGCTTTGTTGTAAGTTTTTAGTGTTTGTTGGCGTGTGGGGTTTAAAAACGCAGCGGAGCGCTTCCCGTATTACCACACGACGTCACAAGGTGGAACGGAGTGGTTTCTGTTTGAGAGAATCTGCAGGTTTTGTGCGTTTAATCGTGTGTGAATGAAACGAAACACAACTCCAGGTGTGTTTGTGATGAGGACACAGATCCAGTGCTCGGCCTCTCGCTCCAGGTCCTGCGGCTCCCGGGAGCGATTCTCCCACAGAGCACAGAGCGTTTTATGTGAAATCAAACTGCCCGTGTTTGGCATCCGCAGCTTTCACACAGGTTGGATTTTGTAGGGATTCTTTTGTATTTTTACAGTATGAACTATAAACTATAAATTTTGCTTGGTAAAACTTAGCGTGGGCCAACTCCCCAACTCTGAGCCCATGTCGTGGGTCTATAATCAGAGACACAGACGCAGATTGATTCGTCGTTTTGTGGCCGAGCGAGGTATTGCAGCCTGCAGCCCAGAAACGATTCTCAGATAGAAGCGCGGGGCATTTATGTGAATACAAACTGCCCGTGCTCGGCTGACGGGGCATCCGCAGCTTTCATGAAGGTCAGATTTTGCAGGGATTCTTCCCTATTTTTACAATATGAACTTAAAAAAAAAAGTTAAATCGTCAAAGCGTCTAAAAGTCAGCCTTGTAAGAGTTATCCTCGCCCCGCTCTGACCCCGCTGTGTTTTTCTGACGTCACACACTGGGCAGCGTTGGGCTCATAGACCGTATATATGAATGGACTAAGCTAACCCGTTAGCCGCCGCGTGCCAAACAGGAAGTGCACCAGGCAACTCTTTCGGCTCCTTCTCTGGAAAAAAAAAAATCAAAGTAAGTTAAAATGACTTAAATTTAGAACATTTTACTTTATTTGAGTAGATTCATCTTGACAAGTGAAATGATTTGCCAGTGGAATAAATGTTTTTTTTTTTCTTAATTCAAGCAAGATTTGATTGCATTTCTGATTTTAAGTGCAAAAAGTTGTTGTTTTTCTAGTGTAGCAAGATGTATTTTCATATTTTAAGTACAAAAATCTTCTTGCACTGGCAGATATTTTTACTTGTGACTTGTTTACTCAAATCGTGGTAAAACTTTCTTAATTCAAGTCATTTTAGCTTGACTAGATTTTGTTTTATTCCATGTTCTGTCTCTGGGTCCCATTGCCTCACATTAGTCTCTTACCGCTCGTCTCTCTGGACCTGCTGCTGTGGCCTCGTCATTTTGGTCTTAAAATGTTCATATGAACCCGCGACACATGATCCTGAATTTTTTTTTTTTTTGCTATTTTGTCTGTCAAAAAAACCCTCTTCATAACATAGATCCTGGCTCCAGATTTGCTCCTATAGCTGTGGCATCGCGAGCTTCATTTGATCACACCCACACTCACTTAGTCCACTTCTTTATACGGTCTGTGGTTGGGCTGCAAATGAGGAAATAAACGTGTGTAAAGATCTTTTTTGCGGTCATGCACAAATGAGCACAGGCCATTGAAAACAATACAGCACCATCTTAGATTCAGCTTCCACATTTTATTATAGTTCTTAGTGGCCCTGTGACACTTTCTTTATTTTAATGGTGTAATGTGCTTTGTTGACCTATTTGTATGATGTTTATTGTCTTGTTTTTATTGTTGTGCAGCACTTTGGTCGGCTTTGGCTGTTGGAAAGTGCTATAGAAATAAAGTTTGATTGATTGATTGAGTTCTGCGGCCCGTGCTAGCACCGCTTTAGTCGCTAACACTGTGACTGGTCAGAACTGCGCATCACCGACATGTTTTGCAGCATAAGGACAGTGTCCATGAAGAAATGCAGGAGTAAAAATCGTTTTTGGCACAATACGCCAGTGAACACAGGCCATTGAAAACAATACAGTGCCATTTTGGATACATCTTCCAGATTTTATTACAGTTCTGTGGTCTGCAGCTAATAATAAAAGTTTTCATCAACCAGAAAGTGAGCACCAAATGCAGCGCTCTGATTGGCTGAGGGCGGAAAACCTACTTCCTGTGTCTGTGATGTGAAAATCAGGTGCCACAGCTTTAAGTTTCAAATAATGATACAGCTTTTTAAACAATTTTATGTATTTCAAAAGATGTTTGTCTGGTGTAGATGGTTTTGTACAGAATAACTTATATCGTAGATACAGATACTGCATTTAATTATCTAAGGTGGTCTTAAAATGACTTAAACAGCTACATTTTCAGGGAGGTTTTCCTTTCGTAATTTGACAACTGTTACTGCAAAAACACGAAATGGTCCAAGCGTGGATGTAAAAACAGGAGGCAGAACTTGCACGCTTTGCTTCATATTAAACTTGGCTAAACCCACAGGCACAAGATGGCGTCTGGTCTGCTGTTTCGTCTCCTCTGGAGTTTTTCTGACCTTCTGCGTCCTCACACTGGCACGGTCACATTCACACGTTTACAAAGAGCCCTCTGTTTAAGTCTGTGGGCCGGAGATAAGCAGAAAGAAGTGTCCGGAGGAGATGATGTGGTGATAGAGGAATGTTCAGAGACTTGGGAACGAGTTCAGAGGAGGGAACTTTTGGGGTTATTTTTAAAGCCAGTATAACTACACTTAAATACTACTACTATAAGACTATCTCACTGCAGTGGGGACGTGACTCTGGCGTCTAAATGAAAAAAGTCTAAAGGATAAACGATAAAACTTGATTTCTGTCGTACATAACAATCAAATCAGACTAACACAAGTGTTTATGGACAATCAGACAAGTTTTAATCACGCTGGATTTCACGTAAACAGACTGGATTATTTGCTTTTTGTCTGTCTTGTTTGTAGATATTATTACTCTTTTAACAGCTGGAGCAAAGGTTTATTTGGGCTCCATCCACACGAGCACGTATCTGAGCGGTTTTCATTGTGGATGCAGCTTTCGTCCACATTAATCCGATGGAAAACGGCTCCAGAAACTGAACGATCGCTCCCACGAATTCATCTGAGCGCGAATCTGATCCGACGCCATGTGGACGCCTGAAAACGGTGATACGCCGACGTAGGGGCTCTAGTTGCTGTCCTTATAGACCCTTTTAGAGCGGAAGTGATACAAAAAAAAAAAGCTGTGCATGCATTTTGGCAACGGAAGTGTCATCGTTCCCTATTTATTCAGAACACGGACAGAAGAAGACGGAGATAAAAGCATTTCCAGCACCAAAATGTCTGGTCGTTCTGTGTGTGTTTGTCAGAATCATTATTCTACCGACGGACTAAAGTTTTAAAGTTTTACTCACTGCTCGTACAAGGACCTGGCAGTCGGACACCATTTGTCAAAGTCGGCTTGTTGAGGAAATATTTGCGATATTTTGGCGATAATCCTTTCTCAGAGCTCGACAAGCTGCTGAGTTCTGCCGTACTTCTGTTGTCAAAATACGCAACCGAGCCGATGTTATCACCGTTTACTCAAAGGGTCTATTGGACCACGTCACAGTGACTTGTGCCTTCCTGATTCGCTGGGTTCGTGACATCGTGTTACGTTCTATTAACAACTGAACCTTGTTGTTGATCCACAAAAAGACCGTTTTGACGCTCGCCATCTTCATCGGCTCAAAATCGGCTGCTGCAACTTCAGACATGGAGCTCCACTTCCTTGTTTTTACTGCCCGCGTGACGTCGTGACACCAGCCTAGTCATGTGACCAGCGTTTCAGGCGGTTTCGCGTTACTGTGTGGATAGGGAAATGACATGTCTGGACGCAAATCGTTTCCGATACGGTGATACAGTGATTCGTTTCAACGTAAACGTAACCTTAGTCGTGTTTTATTCAGAATCAGGATCTACAGTTTCATAAACCAGCGCTTTTATCCGCTTCAGTCAGTCTTTTGGGCTTTGGCCTGTGCAGTGGGAAATCAGCAGAGGGAAGTGTAAGGTGCTTATAAAGTTGTTTTATAACATTTCCAGACACTAATGAGTGAACCAGGCAGAGTGTTTTGTTTGTTAGACTCGTGGTTGTTGTAAGATGGGTTAAAGTGGTGTTCAGCTTCCTCAGTGTGGAGCAAATTGGCGTTTTACGTGGAAGTTCAGAACTTGCCCCCATCACTACACTAGTTTGTTGCCTTAACACAGTGAGATCTCCACCGAGGAAACACTGATCTGCCGTTTTTTGGCTTCTGACAGAATTCCACCACCTCTAGAAACGGACTTTAGCTTCAAACGTGCCCGAGTTTCCCTTTAAAACGTAGACCGTCTTTGCTATTGCGTATGTGCATTGTATCACCAGGGAAACTGCTGAACATTCCACCATCGCGATACATGTATAACACCCCACAGCAAAATGACTCACATCAGATTTTTTCCCCCCAAACGCTGCCATACATTATAATGCTCTTCCAATGCAGCGGTGGCCTTTTCAGTTCCCATAAAACCATTATAAATAATTAAAAGATTTCAGGGTTAGATGGATCTGACAGTCCCGATGATGTGGTGGAAATGTTAATACGACTTATGTAATATGAATTTGTGCTAATACTGCTCGTTTCCAGGCTCATGTGTCATTGTTTTGGTTTTGGAGACATTAAGTCCCAGTCGTGTCCAGAGCCTCTCATGTTCAGCTCTGCGTTACGTGTCAGGAAAATTAAACACTCTTATACCGCTGTTTAGAATTACGTCGTTCTTAAGCCTCTCCTCCTCCGCAGTCGTCACCGAGGTTGAATTAAAGCAGACCTTTTCTGAGCTTTTAACCATGTCACACTTGTTTCCTTCTCATTTGCCCTTTCGGAGTTGTATTTGAAGTGATTTGTCCGTTAATCTCTTATTTTCTGATTTTCAAGACGCCACGACGCCGATCTACCCCCGTTTTCACCGCCACTGCACACGCCCACTGCTCTGCGCTACTACAATTAATAATAATAGACTTTAACAGTTTACAAAGTGCTTCACAACAAAGTGAAAACCCAACGCACACCCAGAAAATAACATACAAAACACAGAAATAGCAAAGGAAAGAAACTAAAATAAGGATTGTTTTCTAGTTTTATTTTCTTAACCTGTGATGCGTGTAGGATTCGGCAGAGTCGTGTAGTCATTGTGTATGAATTAAAAAAAAAACAACAATCGGTTATTCGCTGGTGTGATGTGCGCGGCGCTTTGTTGTGATGATGTTTATAGCATCGTCCGCTCCCATTGGGCACCGCAGTTTTTCAGACTCAGAAGTGTGCAGACTTAATGCTTTTCTTAAGTCGTTTTAGATCAATATTCTGATTTTAATGGTCCAAATTATAACATAATGATCCATGGGCGTCGTAGCTTAGAACTGTACAGCAGAAGGTGCCAGAAGGTTCAGGGTTCGATCACCACGTCACTCTTTCTGTGTGGAGTTTGCGCGTTCTCCCCGTTTCTCGATGGGTTTCCTCTGAGCTCTCTGGTTTTTCCCCATCAACCCAAAACGTGCACAGCAACAGGTCAAATCCTCCAGATAAGTTCGACCTGACCGAGACCAGCTCGAGATCTGGAGATGGTCCCACTGCTCCTGACAGGTTTAACCCAGAGACACTGAAGGACACAGGGTCAAATGCAGTGATTTCTGTTATTAAGGCGTCGTTCATCAGTTCGACAATGGGGAAATTCTGATTCAAAACTCCAACTCCAAAAATACTGTAATATGATTCACTAACTTTAGAATTAGATGTGCAGTTTTTCTTTCAGATTCTGCATGACCATATACATATATGAATGTTCTTTTTTGTTCTTTTCTCTCTACTACAATAACTACTACTACTACTACTACTACTACTACAACTACTACTACTACTACTACTACTACTACTAGTCCTTATTACTCCTCACTACTACTACTATTACTGTTACTACTATCTCTACTACTACTACTTTTACTACAACTCCTACTCCTATTCCTGCTTCTACTTTTACTCCTACTTCCACTCCTATTACTACTCCTACTCCTACACCTACTACTACTACTCCTACACCTACTACTACTACTCCTACACCTACTACTACTACTACTACACCTACTACTACTCCTTACTACTCCTCACTACTACTACTACTATTACTGTTAATACTACCTCTACTACTACTACTTCTACGACTACTACTACTATTACTACTAGTACTTCTCCTCCTCCTCGTCCTCCTCTTGCTCCTCCTCCTCCTCCTCATCCTCCTCCTCCTCCTGCTCCTCCTCCTCCTCCTCCTCCTCATCTTCCTCCTCCTCCTGCTGCTCCTCCTCCTCCTGCTCCTCGTCCTCCTCATCCTCCTCCTGCTCCTCCTCCTCCTCCTCCTCCTCCTGCTCCTCCTCCTCGTCCTCCTCATCCTCCTCATCCTGCTCCTCCTCCTCGTCCTCCTCATCCTCCTCCTCCTCCTGCTCCTCCTCCTCATCCTCCTCATCCTGCTCCTCCTCCTCCTCCTCCTCCTCCTCCTCCTCCTCCTCCTCCTCCTCCTCCTCCTCCTCCTCATCCTCCTCCTCCTGCTCCTCCTCCTCCTCCTGCTCCTCCTCCTCCTCCTCATCTTCCTCCTCCTCCTGCTCCTCCTCCTCCTCCTCCTGCTCCTCCTCCTCCTCCTGCTCCTCCTCCTCCTCCTCATCCTCCTCCTCCTCCTCCTCCTGCTCCTCCTCATCCTCCTCCTCCTGCTCCTCCTCCTGCTCCTCGTAGTACTACTACTTCTTCTTTGATGCGTGCGATGGCTGTGCTCTCATGTCAGACTCAGGGTTACGTGTCAGTTAAATTAAACACTTGGATACTTGTGTTTATAATTACGTGGCTCTTTAGCCTTCTCTACAGCGCCTGTGTGTGTGTGTGTGTGTGTGTGTGAGTGTGTGTGTGTGTGTGTGTGTGTGAGTGTGTGTGTGTGTGTGTGTGTGTGTGAGTGTGTGTGTGTGTGTGTGTGAGACGGAGAGACTGCACTGCAAAAAATACACGGGATGTAAAATGAATCAGGCGACTTCAAATCAACGGCGTTTCAAGACTTAAGACAGATTTCTGCATTTAAATCAATCGTCTCCATTCAGCGCTTGTTAATAATTCAGATTCTAATCAATATTAAAACTGGTATTGAAACCAGATACTAATTTTATGCACTTATCAATACTAAAAAAGTCCCATTGAAAGGACAGAAATAAACCTTTCCTGAACCTTTAGAATGATCTCGAGCTGTATCAGAGCAAGTATAAGAGCGAAGAGACAAGTATACACCCATAGACCTGGTTTAGACCTGGTTTAGACCTGGTTTAGACCTGGTTTAGACCTGGTTTAGACCTGGACCATTGAAGGATCACACAGATATAAGACCACAAAAAGAAAATAAAAGGAAACACTATAATTTAATGTTGAAAATCACATCCTGTTGTCTAAAGAAAGAGTTTTTATTATGGTTGTTGTACTGGAATCGGTTTTAAGTATCGTTTCGTTTCGTTGGTATCGAAATAGTTTGAAATTTTAGTACTGTGACCACCCACAAAATCATGCTTTCATAAACCCGTGTGCACGGACACTTGGTGCGAGGTGGGTTAAGTGTCTTGCCCGAACGCACAATAACACAAGTTCCTTTACTTAAATCTGTTGCTATATGTTAACAACAACAACAAAACTGAGAGAACTACATAGACCATCATCCTTTGCTCTGTTTTAGACCAATCTACATGATGAAATAACCATTATGAACCTTAAGTATTTGGATTATGACGGGAAAAAAGTGGCGTATTCACAGTTTTGTTCGCCTACACAAAACATTGCAATACATTTCGTACCGAGGAGGGTTAAGTGTCTTGCCCAAAGGCACAATAACAGTATTAGGGGGCCGGGATCTAACAGTAAACTAATGCCCCAGTGGATTTGACTGCTCACCGACTTCATTAACAAACTGTACTCGCCAAGTCTGCATCTTTATAGCGATTTTGGACAGATGTTTTTGGAAAATCACGAGCACTTTTTGGAAGTCGCGAGCTGTGTGCTTTGGGTTTGCTCCTGAGAGGCAATTTCACGTCATAATTTAAGTGATTTATTGCTTTTTTTTTTGTTTTCCTAGGCTCCAGAATACACATTTCTGCAATATTTAATGAAGAGTTCAGATGGACGTGATTGACAGGTGCATTAGCCAATCAGGGACTAGTTATATCAAAACAAATAACGCTGCTTATGAAAGGGAAAAAATGTCAAAAAGGACTGACAAACGTGGAGGATTTCTGCAGAATCAATGAGCGAAGAAGTAAACTCTGTTCATCTGTGGGGAGGGACTTTATCTGGTTGAAAATATAAGTGACCAATGAGCTCCTTTGTTTCACAAGCGTCACTGAAATAAACAAATCTGACTGGATGCTCATGTTTTAAAATGAAACTAAAATAAACACGCAGCTTCAAAAGGTTTGGAGCTGACTTAACATGTGTTTTAACAACGCAGAAGTCACTGTACTTTTTTTTAAAATAAGAGTTTGTATATAGATTGATGTGTTTATGCTATTTCTGTATTCAAAGTTTTGTCTTTTTTCAGGAACTATAGATGGAAAGGAGCTCCGAGCGATACAGTCCGGTACAAAGCAGCTCGTCAATGTTTCTTTGATTAATGCTCGAGTCGAATAAACGGAATAAACTAAAAACATGTTCTCCTTTCGTGGGCTGTCATGATCAAAAGTTTTTTAAAGTACAGAAAATATAGAAAAAAAACTATTCTACACATTCTGGGACTGCAGTGTTTAGCAACGACGTTAACGTTTCATGACCATTCGACTATAAAAAAAAGTAATTGTGCTTGTATTTTGATCATAATAATTGAAATCTGGACTTTGCAGATTCTAAAACACGTGTAGTATAAAGAGTACAGAGAATAAAACTGTTCCCGAAATCAACAGAAGATTTGTTTTCGCCGTCTCGAAGGCCAAATGTTGTAGCGGTTATTTGAAAATCAAACATTTTGTGGAGAAGACTGCGAGAAGTCGTGACGTACGTGTGACTGTTAATAAAATATTCACTCGTTCCCGTTCTGCCCGCGACGAAAATCCCTCCCCAAATATAATTATAACATCCGTGGTAAATGGGCACGTGTTTTTAAGGGCGCTTTTCCACCTTCAAGGCACTCAAAAGCAGCGGGTTAAATGTCTTGCCCGAGGACACAATGACCGCATTCATCTGTGGGAGCTGGAATCGCCCCGCGGTCACTGGATTCGACCGCTCAACCAGTGCTGTTTATGCCGAGTATAAACACCATCGGTTGGTTGAGTCTATCAAGTATCAAGTGTAATTAGTCGAGATGCACCGACCCAGTTTTTGCTCCAGTACCGATACCGATACCGATACTCTGATATTAACCAATACCGGTGTAGGGTTTGAAAATGACTCTTTTTTTCTCTCAAAACACAGTTAAATGATTACAGAGGCAAAGCATTTTTAGAGGAAAAAGCAGCAGATTCATCACAAAATATCGCAGTAAATCTGGTACTGGTGAGATGTTTATGGTGAAAATATCGTACAGAGAGATTTGGATTTCGTTCCATCCCTAATGACGATAAATGCTGTACCAAATGGCCAAATATTGTGAGTAGGTGTGTAAGAAAAAATCGATTCAGTGATATATCGTGAATAAATCGATTCAAAATGCATCTGAATCGATGTTTTAAAATATTTTTCACTCAAATTCATTAGTTGCATTCACTGTTCTCGTGATATAAACAAGGTAATAAATTATAGTTCGTACAATTTGGTTCTCGTGAAGATGTAGTTAACAATATTCTTAGACGTAATTACTGATAAATCGCATTATATCATCCACTGTTTTAGTATCGAGATATATTGTGATATATCGAATCGTGACATGCGTATCATGATATGTATCGTATCGTCAGACTCGAGGTAATGCACTCCCCTAATCGTGAGCCTCCCCACCAGATCGCAGTAAATATCGCACCATGAGGTTCATACTAGGGATGTCCCGATCCGATATTCGGCATCAGCTCCCTATCCGGCTCTTTTACGAGTGATCCAGTTTCACGTGTTTTTGCGGCATTAACGCGCTTTACGGCAGCTGTAAATCAAAACATCACCGTGTCGCCGCGCGGGACTTTTCACTACAACAAAACGAGACGCAAACGGCGACGCAAACGCTGCAAACGAACTCGTGGGGGAACCAGCGGAGCCGCTTTAACGCGACCGGTTTGATTCGTCACTTACAAAAGAATCGTCCGGACGAGTTTGAGATTTACAAAACGGCAAAACCACAGCAGCAAAACACTGGTGAGGCTTTCGTCGTCTAGTGGACTTTTTAGAGCTAAGGTACGAACTTCCTTCACGACGCTACATGACGGAGACGGTGCTCACGAAGCTATAAAAAGGTATCGGAAAGAGCACTCCTTAAAACAAGTCGAATCGGAAGCCAAAAAGTCTCGACCGGGACGTCTCTAGTTCGTACGCGACGATATCGTACTGTGAGATTTGGATATCGCTCCACCCCCGTTTTGGATCGAACGCTTCTGCCTGGGCACCTTGGCTCTTTGCTGCATTTTTTGTTGTATTCTGTCTATTGTGTTGTCCTGTGTATTACTAATTTTTGTGTTTTTTTGGACCCCCCTCAAAAGCGAGACGGCACATCTCGAGGGGCATTCCAACAACACATAAATAAATAGTGATTATCAGAACAGCCTTATCCGTTCAGCTGATCCCCACCACACAAACTGCACCCGGGCTTTTCTTTTGCCCCTCCGCGCTGCGTTTTTAACAGTGCACGTCTTACCGCTGGGGTTGAATTGCATGCAGGATATGGGCTTGTCATGAGCTGGGAAGTGAGCCACGACTCCCTCCCCGTCCGACTCCTCACTCACCAGGACCTGGACGCAGCACAAACACAAAAGTCCAAATCATTTTAGAACAAGAACGCCAACACGAAAACCAGACCAGGGACTTTCCCCCCGTGCACCGCCCGGACCAGGACCGGGCCGGGGCTGGATCCGGACTGCGCGGGGTCCGGGCCCGGCTTTGGGAACGTGCCATCGCCCTCTCGTGGAAGCACAGGAGCGGATTCAAGCGGATGATGAACGGCTGCACTGTACAAAAACTAAAAATCTCACGTTACAGTTTAATTCGTAGTTCTGATCTTGTGCAGTTTGGAGTTTAGATTCCCAGAAGAAAAAAGGCTTTATCTGTGTAAGTTTGAATAGCTGAAGGAAAATACTGTCATTATTCTTTGAAAGAGGGGGTTACAGTGCAAAATGTATGTATTTATTTACTTATTTTTAGCTTTCTACCATGTTATAACGTTATTTCCTCATCAAAAACGTGCCATATTCAAACCCTTTTTAAGGTTAGGTGTAAGATTGTGTGAAAAAAACACAATTCTCATAACAATTCTCCATAAATATACAAAAACATGACACAAAACTGTGCGCTACAACTTCACAAACCTGACGAGATGTGCAGTAGTTTCATTGGCGGGATGGAAGTGACTTAATTTGGAGAGCAAAGGGAGCTGGGACTTCAAAATAAAGACTTAAACTTATAATTTATGCTACTATCACACACCAAACCAACTTTATTTATAAATAAGCGCTTTAAAAACTTTACAAACATAGAAAAGACGAGGACAATCGCAGTCTAAGCCACAATACAACTACCAAAAACATTAAAAATACAATATTCAAGTTAATTAACAAGAAATGTACGTCTCACTTATTAAACGCCAGTGGAAAAAAAGGTGCGTTTTTAGCAGCGATTAAATAATTTACAGAAAAAATTAACATTTACAGACTCATTTAAACTTTCCGATTGATTTGACTATAAATGTACTGTGTCTTATGACAATGTTGTTGATGAATTATATTTTAGAAGATAATAACGCTGATGAATTTGGTGAATGTACATCGATAATGATGAAATTTTTAGAAGAAATCTTGTATTTAAGGAAATCAGAATGAATTACTTAACAGCATTTTCAAAATAAAAGGCACCAGGTAGGAGATCCAAATATGTTGCATTAGTTAATATAGAAAAAGTCCTAGATTAATGAATAATTGTAATGAAATTAAAATAATGTAAACCCTGATAATAGTGGTAAAGGTAATAAAAGTAAGAGTAAGAGTAAGTAATTAAAAAATAAATATAAAATACAAATGAATAAATGATATGCAAAGCTCATTGGATATAAACATTAAATGTGTTTGTGTATAAGATCACATATGTATATTTTTCTCAGGTTTTTTGCTTGTTCTTGCTTCGTTTTCTGTTTTGCTAAGGGTAGAGGCTGTATAAGCTCAGTTTCTGCCTACTTCTGGTCATGGACGAGCAATAATTCATTTCCTTCTTGATCGATTGTTGTATGTATTGCGTACGTGACGATGTCCATTTGACTGAAACAAAACAAACAAAACAAAAAACCCCGCGGAAGTAAAATAGACTGTCTTTAAGTTCATTATAATTAGAAATATCTGCTTGGCTCCATGAAGATGCTGGAATATTCCGCAAAATGGCTTCTTTTGTGTCATTTAATTGCAGCGCGGTGTTTCTCCGCTCTTTACAAATGTCTTTTTAGTTGGAAAATTAAGAGTTGGGCGAGTTTCAAAAAGAAAATAAATGAGTTTAAGTAACAGACCAGGGAGCAGACTTTTATTTTGAAGTGTAAGCGATAGAACAGGCTGTGAAATGAAGCAGACTTTTATTTTGAAGTGTAAGCGATAATAAAACAGGCTGTGAGATGGAGCAGACTTTTATTTTGAAGTGTAAGCGATAGAACAGGCTGTGAAATGAAGCAGACTTTTATTTTGAAGTGTAAGCGATAATAAAACAGGCTGTGAAATGGAGCAGACTTTTATTTTGAAGTGTAAGCGATAGAACAGGCTGTGAAATGGAGCAGACTTTTATTTTGAAGTGTGTTTATAGAACAGGCTGTGAAATGAAGCAGACTTTTATTTTGAAGTGTGCGATAATAAAACAGGCTGTGAAATGGAGCAGACTTTTATTTTGAAGTGTAGCGATAGAACAGGCTGTGAAATGAAGCAGACTTTTATTTTGAAGTGTAAGCGATAATAAAACAGGCTGTGAAATGGAGCAGACTTTTATTTTGAAGTGTAAGCGATAGAACAGGCTGTGAAATGGAGCAGACTTTTATTTTGAAGTGTAAGCGATAGAACAGGCTGTGAAATGAAGCAGACTTTTATTTTGAAGTGTAAGCGATAATAAAACAGGCTGTGAGATGGAGCAGACTTTTATTTTGAAGTGTAAGCAATAGAACAGGCTGTGAAATGGAGCAGACTTTTATTTTGAAGTGTAAGCGATAGAACAGGCTGTGAAATGAAGCAGACTTTTATTTTGAAGTGTAAGCGATAGAACAGGCTGTGAAATGAAGCAGACTTTTATTTTGAAGTGTAAGCGATAATAAAACAGGCTGTGAAATGGAGCAGACTTTTATTTTGAAGTGTAAGCGATAGAACAGGCTGTGAAATGGAGCAGACTTTTATTTTGAAGTGTAAGCGATAGAACAGGCTGTGAAATGGAGCAGACTTTTATTTTGAAGTGTAAGCGATAGAACAGGCTGTGAAATGGAGCAGACTTTTATTTTGAAGTGTAAGCGATAGAACAGGCTGTGAAATGAAGCAGACTTTTATTTTGAAGTGTAAGCGATAGAACAGGCTGTGAAATGAAGCAGACTTTTATTTTGAAGTGTAAGCGATAGAACAGGCTGTGAAATGGAGCATACTTTTATTTTGAAGTGTAAGCGATAAAACAGGCGGTGAAATGAAGCAGACTTTTATTTTGAAGTGTAAGCGATAGAACAGGCTGATGAAATGGAGCAGACTTTTATTTTGAAGTGTAAGCGATCGAACAGGCCGTGAAATGGAGCAGACTTTTATTCTGAAGTGACAGATCGGGCTGCGCTAGAATCGTGATGAATGAAACTGTCAGATTTCATTCTCATAAAAAACGTTCACAGAAAAATAAACGTGCATGATTTTGGAGCTAAAAGTGACATTCTTACAGTTTTAGTTTCCCCGTATTTGTTTAAATGAAATGAGCAGTGAAGTTTGGAGTGAATAAATCAGTGGAAATATGAGTTTGTTTTATAATGACGGAACGCTTTTATAATGTGGTTAGAAACTCTGTGTTTTTTCATAATATGTATTTAAATAAAAGTCCTTCCCTTTAGCTCCTCTGTCTCTCCTCTCCTGCTTCTCTCTCCATCTTCTCTTCTCCTTTCACTCTTCTCCCTCCTTTCCTCATCACCTCTTCTCTTCTCCCCTCGCTCCTTTTCTTCGTTTCTCTCTCCTTTTCTCTTCTTCTTTCTCTCGTCCTCTCCTCTTCCACCTCTCGTCCTGATCTCTTTCTCCTTCCCTCTCCCTCTTCTTTCCCTCCTTTCTCTCCTGGCGTCCTCTCCCCTCCTCTTGCCCTCATTTCTTTCTCCTCCTCTCCCTCTTCTTTCAAATCTCCTCTTCTCTCTCCCGTCTCCTTCTCGCCCACCTCGCCCCTCCGTAACCTTGTTTCTCTCCTCCTCTCCTTTCCTCCTCTCCTCTTCCTCTCCAGTCCTTTCCCTTACTCCTTCTTTCACCCTAACCCGTGTTTCTCTCCTTCCTCTCTTTCCTTTATCTCTTCTCCTCTCTCATCTTCCTCTCCTTTCCTGCTTTCCTTTCTCTCTTTCCTCTCCTCCTTTAATCTCTCCTTCCTCTCCTCCTTTATTCTCTCCTTCCTCTTCTTTCTTTCCTGTCCTCTCTCTCCTTCCTCTTTCCTCTCCTTTCTCTACTTCCTCTCTACTCCTCTCTCCTTCCTCTCCTCTCAATCTTCTTTCTGTCCACTCCTCTTTCTCCTTCCTCGTCTCTCTCTCTCCTTCCTACTTTTTCTACTCTCTCTCCACCCTTCCTCTCTCCTGTCTCCTATTTCCTCTCCCCCTCCCTTCATCACCCTTGTTCTCCTTCCACTCTCATTTGTCTCTCCTCCTCTCTATCCTTCCTCTCCTCTCTCTCCACCCTTCCTCTCTCCTGTCTCCTATTCTCCCTCTCTCATGTCTCCTAACCCTTGTTTCTTTCCCCTCTCTTTCCTCTCCTCTCTCTCCTCCTCTCTCCTGTCTCCTATTCTCCTCTCCCTCTTCTTCCAAACCTCCTCTTCTCCCTCTCTCTCGCCTCCTCCTCACCCACCTCTCGCGTCCTCTCCCCTCATCACCCTTGTTTTGCTCCTTCATCTCTTACCTTCCTCTCCTCTTTCCCCTTCCTCTCCTCTCCTCCTTTAATCTCTCCTTCCTCTCCTCTCTCTCCTGTCCTTCCTCTTCTCTCGCTCTTCTTTCTCTCCCCTCCTCTTTCTCCTTCATCTTCTCGCTCCTTCCTCCTTTCTCTCCTCTCTCTCCACCCTTCCTCTCTGCTGACTCCTACTCTCCTCTCCCTCCTCACCCACCTCTCCCGCTCTCTCCCCTCATCACCTTCTGTCCTTCCTCTCTCTCCTTCCTCAATCCTTCCTCTCTCCTGTCTCCTATCCCCCGCTCTCCTAACCCTTGTTTCTTTCTTCCTCTCCTCTCTCTCCCTCCTCTCTCGTTTGTCTCTCCTTCCTCTCCTCTCTCTCCCCCCTCTCTCGTTTGTCTCTCCTCCTCTCGTCTTTCTGGTTTGTAGGCTGATGTTTACAGCGGGTGTAGAGTTACACAGAGTCGCGGGGTGACACAGAGCAGACCTTGTATGAGTGAAGTCTCCGGCTGCACTTACAGTAGAAGAAAGCGAGGGATCGTGTGGGGGCCAAACTGTACAATGTTCCCCAACACGCCTCATTAAAACACTGACAGCCCACGCCGCGCAATTAATCATGCTTTTACTCTGAAAGGGGGAATTAAGAGGAGAGAGGGGCTTTTAGGAAACTCCTGCACACATTAAGAGAGAGTCGGGGGCAAATGGGCCAGTTCAAAGATGACGACGGCCGGATATTCTGGACACGGCGGGTATTTAGCGCAGTGTGAGGACTGAAAACGACGCACACACACACATCACGGGGAGAAAAACGGGTCCCCATGATGTAAAGCCCTTATTATTAGATCAATTATTAAAGTGATCATTAAGGATTTCGTTGATCTCGTTCATTTTTAATCGACAAACCGTATGTAGGTTGTTGTGCGTAGCCTAAGGAGACGAGGCTGCGTCTGATGCACAAACACTGGAGTTGTGGCCTCACGGTCGCACGTATCGGCTCTGGTTCACCTCCTAGGAGATCACTATAACACTCTGGGATATTCTGATCGTAACCGGGATGTACTGTGGCCTGTATATCCCGGTTACCGTAACATAAAGTTGAATGCACAGCGTCCCAAAGACAAACAAACATGATTTCATTATAGTTTTATGTTTCCAATAACGTGATATACGCACAAAACAGACTCACCGTCCTCCGTCACAGAAAAAAAACACTCATATTCCACTCAGACATGTGTTTTAGTCCAATGAAAACTGATGCATCAGGGCACAGAGCGAGCTGGGGGGTTTTATTGTTCTGTTTTTTCCAGCTCTTATAGTTTATGCAAATTAGCCATGTGGTTTAAACCCTTTAGCTACCCCACCAAAAAAAAAAAAATTTGTTTGCATTTTTTACAGCTGTGGGTGAATAATAACTACAGTCTTGTGGGGTTTGTTTCCAACAGACCTTTTAGTTTAAAATTTTTTTACCTCTACCAAATGGTCGAGATGTCATTTTATGGTTAACGTATAAAATTTCACATGGATTCTTTAGCTTTGCACACCTCTACAAATTAGTAGAGATGGCGAAATCAGTTTGAGTTAAATTAAGCAGACTTCTTATTGAAATATAGTGACTCAAAATCTGCTAAACCATTTGGTCGAGGAGGCGGTTAAAGGGTTAAGTTTAGTTTCTGTAAAATGTAAAGAAATGTGCACAAAGCTGCATTAAACACATTATTACTCAATCTCTATTTGAGTATTTGAGTTGAGACAGCTGTCAGGTGTATTTGTGTGTGTAAGATAGAAATCTGTGCATATTTGGCTGTAGTTGAGCATAAAATAAATATTTGTAAACTCTCGAATGAGTCCAGTCATACATAAAATGTGTCGTGTGTATTTTATCCATCAGAATACGAATTGAAAAGTTACGACATCAAGAATTACAATTACAAAATGAAAAGTTACGATTACGCTTCCTTCAATACGAATACGAATTCACAGACGCGACTTTACTGTCAGAAATACGGCATCACGTCACGCAGATATGAACAGTAGATCTCGCATTCAGCCTCTTGGCGTTAATATCGCCGCCATCTTGGTACAGGCTTCCCTGATCTCACTGACCGTCGCTTGACCGAAGCTTTTTCACAGTATCAGCGAGTGGAGATGCCGGACTTTTGCTCGTAGGAAATAAAAATCCAAACTTAAATTATCCACACGCAGCAAAAAAAAAAAATGCAGACTGTGTCATTGCACCACACAACACTATTTGGCCTTCAGCACTGAAAAAGCCAAATGCGGCTTTTTTTTTTTAAATATATTCAGTTGCATCCCTATTAATAGGCATTTAATTAATCAGTTTTGATCTCCTTTTGCCATGGATTCTACCTGGACGACTGAGGGATTTTACACACTAATCATTTTTTAGTTATTCCGCACAATACGTATGATTCAGACATCCCTTAAGCTGCGCGTACACTGCAATATTTTCGATCATTTCATTCAGGCCAAAACTCGGCCTGATCCCAAAAACCGTCGCACGAGTGAAAAGTCGGCTCAAAAAGGGCCAAAAACAGCACAGTGTTTGTCCGGCTTTCGTGAGCTACTTGGAAGGAGGTGGAGAGTTACGGATGGAGACCCCTGCGCTAATGAAACTCCTACATCGCATCAGGTTTGTGAAGTTGTAGTGTATGATTTTGTATCTTGGGTTTGTATATTTATGGAGATTTGTAGTGTGGGAGCCCAGCAGAGATCAGTATGCTCAAACATACCTGGATGACATTTAAAATCTTCTAACACTGTGTAAAAAACAAGTTGGAAAGGTAGAATTCCCTCCTCTTTATCACGGACGGCCACAGGTGTGTTCAGTCCAGTATTTTGCGGCGTTCTCGCACTGACCTGTCCCTCTCCGACGCTGTGGGTGTCGATGATGGTGACGACCCCGGGACTGTGGGGGCTGCGGCGGGGGGCGCTGTGGGGGCTGCCCTCCTCATCCGGGGTCCCGGCGGGTATCGTACCCGCCAACTGGGTCACCACCTTTCCCACCATCGTCAGGCCCGTCTTCAGAGTCTGAGAGAGAGGAGAGAGAGGAGGGAGGGAGGGAGAGGAGAGGAGAGGAGAGGAGGGAGAGAGGAGAGGAGGAGGGAGAGAGGAGAGGAGGAGGGAGAGAGGAGAGGAGAGGAGAGGAGAGGAGGGAGGGAGGGAGGGAGAGAGGAGAGGAGGGAGAGAGGAGAGGAGGAGAGGAGAGGAGGGAGAGAGGAGAGGAGGGGGAGATGAGGAGAGGAGGAGGGAGGGAGAGGAGAGGAGAAAGAGAGGAGAGGAGGGAGAGAGGAGAGGAGAGGAGAGGAGGGAGAGGAGAGAGAGAGAGAGGAGAGGAGGGAGAGAGCAGAGGAGGAGAGAAGAGAGACAAGAGAGGAGGGAGGAGAGAAAGGAGAGAAGGAGAGGAGAGAGACAAGAGAGGAGGGAGGAGAGAGGAGAGAAGGGAGGAGAGAGAGGAGAGGAAGGAGGAGAGAGAGACAGGGGGAGGGAGAGATCAGAGGAGAGAAGAGAGACAAGAAATGGGGAGGGAGAGAGGAGAGGAAGGAGGAGAGAGGAGAGAAGGAGGGAGAGAAAGAGAGACAGGGGAGGGAGAGAGCAGAGGAGGAGAGAAGAGAGACAAGAGAGGAGGGAGGAGAGAAAGGAGAGAAGGAGAGAAGAGAGACAAGAGAGGAGGGAGGGAGAGAGGAGAGAAGGAGAGAAGAGAGACGAGAGGAGGGAGGAGAGAGGAGAAAAGGGAGGGAGAGAGAGAGAGAAGAGAGAGAACAGGAGAGAGAGGGGGGAGAAAAAGAGAGAATAGAGGAGAGAAGAGAGACGAGAGAGGGGGAGGGAGAGAGGAGAGGAAGGAGGAGAGAGAGGAGAAAACAGAGACAAGAGAATGAGGGAGAGAAGAGAGAAGGAGAGAAGAGAGACAAGACAGGGCGAGGGAGAGAGGAGAGAAGGAGGAGAAAAGAGACAAGAGAGGAGGGAGGAGAGAGAAGAGAAAAGGGAGGGAGAGAGGAGAGAAGAGAGACGAGAGAGGGGGAGGGAGAGAGGAGAGGAAGGAGGAGAGAGAGGAGAAAACAGAGACAAGAGAATGAGGGAATGAGGGAGAGATGAGAGAAGGAGAGAAGAGAGACAAGAGAGGGGGAGGGAGAGAGGAGAGAACAGGAGGGAGAGAGAGAGGGGGAGAAAGAGAGAGAACAGAGAAGGAGAGAAGAGAGACAAGAGAGGGGAGAGAGAGGGAGAGAGGGGAAAAGAGAGAGAACAGAAAAGGAGAGAAGAGAGACAAGAGAATAAGGAAGAGAGGACGGGAGACAGAAGGGAGGAAGAGAAAGAGGAGAGGGTGAGGAAGAGAGAGCAAGAGAGAGAGAGAGAGGAGAGAGGGTGAGAGAAAGAGAGAGGAAAGAAAGAGAAGAGAGAGGGAAGAGAGACAGAGAAGAGAGAGGGGGAGAGAGAGAGGAAAGAAAGAGAGGGGGAAAGAGAGAGAGTGGAAAGCAAGCGAGAGGAGAGAGGGGGAGAGAGACGAGACAAGAGAGGAGAGAGAGAGGAAGAGGGAGAGACAGAAAAGAGGGAGAGATAGAGAGGGGAGGGAGAGAAACGTGGAAGAGAAAGGAGAGAGAGGTGAGAGAGCGAGGGGAGGGAGAGAGGGAGTGGAAAGAGAGAGAGGAGAGAAGGAGAGAGCAAAGGAGAAAAAGGCAAAGAGATGGAGATGGGAACAGACAGGAGGGAGAGAGAGATGGAGAGAGAGAGAGAGTGAGAACGAGAAGAGAGAGAGGAGAGAAGGACAGAGGGGAGACAAGAGAGCGGGAGGGAGAGAGGTGAGGAAGAGGGAGAGAAAGCAATAGAGAAGAGGAAGGGGGGAAAGAAAGTGAGAGGAGAGAGGAGGGACAGCGAGTAAAAGAGAAAGGAGAAAGAGGCCAGTCCAGAAAGAGGAAAGGGGGAGAGAGGAGAGAAGGAGAGAGAAGAGACAAGTGAGGAGGGAGGAGAGAGGAGAAAAGGGAGGGAGAGAGAGAGAGAAGAGGAAGGGGGGAAAGAAAGTGAAAGGAGAGAGGAGGGACCGCGAGTAAAAGAGAAATGAGAAAGAGGCCAGTCCAGAAAGAGGAAAGGGGGAGAGGGGAGATAAGGAGAGAGAAGAGACAAGTGAGGGGGAGGGAGAGAGGTGAGGAAGAGGGAGAGAAAGCGATAGAGAAGAGGAAGGGGGGAAAGAAAGTGAGAGGAGAGAGGAGGGACAGCGAGTAAAAGAGAAAGGAGAACGAGGCCAGTCCAGAAAGAGGAAAGGGGGAGAGAGGAGAGGAGGAGAGAGAAGAGACAAGTGAGGGGGAGAGAAAGAAAGAGAGAAAGAGATAGAGAAGAGGGAAAGGGAGTGACAGAGAGAGTAAAAGAGAGTGAATATTCATTACTATACAAATTCATTAAGCATAGGTCTGTCTCCACATATGTTTGGGATACACTTCAATTTTGTATATTTGAAATAAAAAACACTTCTGTAAATATAAAAATCTGACGGATAAACACTGAAAACTGAAGCTGCTGCAGGTCTAATGTCTTTTAGCTCTGGAAAAATCACAAAGAAAAGACGATTTATTAAGTATTTTCAGTCCACATCAGCAGTTCCAACAAAATGTACATTACATTTACGCCA